>JAAXLI020003626.1:0-10500 GCA_014621495.2 Entosphenus tridentatus | reverse complement strand
ACGCTTCAACACACCGGTGGGCTAAAGCAGTGGACTATTTGTCTTTTATCAACGTGACACTTTTTTACTGATTGGCCGTGTCGGGTGGTGGAGGGTTACGACACATTATAAATAACGCGATCTAAACCCAAAAACGTTGATTATGAATCACTTTAAGATGTTTTCTTGTTCATGTTTTGTTTGTTTGTTGCGGTTGCAACTGATTCAAGAGCCGAATGGCTCACAGGGCTGTACTAAATACATTAAACTGAAAACTAAAAAAAATAAGTATTACACAAGTTTGCACCCATAACGAAACAAGTGTCAGAATCATACACCACCACCACGTACAACATAAGCAAAACGCAACCAACGAATGTAATTCCATATCAGGCACAGTCATAGGTATAGCAACGGCACTAATATCATTTTTGAACACACGCATGAGTGACAACACAGTCTGAAACAGCAAATTTATTATAATATTATTATTATAATAAGTAATTGATTATAAATTATATATATAAAATTTATATATAATTTATAATAAATTATAATATATGTATTATATTAAATTATAATAAATGTGCTATAATAAATTATAATAAATATGCTTCATAATAACGCGAGCCAAGGTGACAACAGCAGACGATTTCGCAACACGTATAAACATCGATTTCGCAACACACGCGCTCGATTTCATAGCGCGCATACGCATGCAGCGCGGCGCTCATTGGACGAGGAGAGGCGCCGCTTATCCGCGCTGGGAAATGTGCAGCGGGTCTTCCGGTTTGCCACGTCCATTCCCGGCTCATCCGGATTCTGCTCCCAACTCGCACCTCTGTACCGGCGATTATTTTTTAATTTAAACTCATCAACGTGATTCTTTTAATTGCTCTTCGTGCGCCGCCTCGCATCGTCATGGTACGTTGTTGTTTTTTTAGTTTTTTTTGTTACAGTTGTGTTTAAAATCGGTGCAGAGTGGGGGGCTTTAACGAGATTGCCTGAGCGACCGGGAGGCTTATTGAGTGTGCAGGCCTCGCTTGACAGCGTCTCGCGCTGAGACACGTGGAGTAATATCCATTAATAATACAATTAATGCTTTAACAAAGTTGGAAGTGTTTACTCGCTCGGGTAAGCGTGGTGAGATGCTCTAATGTATGCTGTACAGCGCTCGGGTTTCATGCGGAACGAGCATTTTTTTTCCCGTGACAATTTAGTCCGTGCGTTTTATCGACCATCGAGTGTGATGTGAAGCGGCTGCCTTGTGAGTGTGAGCAGTGCGTTATTAACAGGCAGCAGCACCACCTTGTCAGGTTTTTACTCGCTTTAAGGTATATCGTTTGTATGAAGTATAGAAAACACTTTTTTATACAGTGTAATAAGGCATTGCATAATTACAGTAAATATTAATAGTGAAGTGCTGTCACTGAATTCTGAATATATTCATGAATGCAACGTGTACAGTATAGGTCAAGAATGTGTAAACAAAGTCGTTGGTTTTCTCTAGTTTCTTCCATATACCAATCACTAATGAATGGAATTGGCACAAACATCCCTATGCAGGACACGTGTATTTAAATGTAGATAAATGGTATCTTATAAATAAAATAATATTACATATGTTATTCTTGCAGTCTTCTATACTGCGATTGTTTGAACTTAAGCTTCGCAAGACCCGTTAGCCCAGTTTTAACTTTGCTTGATAACTTTTGAATCATTATCTCATTGAAATTAAGTCAGACCTGTTCGAGAGAGGGGACGGAATTCCCTGTGGGGTGGTGAGGCGAGATATGGTGGTTTTCAACACGTACACGATATCTGTAATCTGCTCATTGAATACTTACGGATATTAATGATGTTTTTTTCAATTTCAGGTTTCTGTAATAAATACCGTTGATACTTCCCACGAGGACATGATTGTGAGTAGCAGTGGTTGTAATGACATCTTTGGTGTGTCTGCGCCATTGGCAGCTGTCGTATAATCATAACCAAACTGTTTTGTACCTGCACGCACACTTTGTTATAAAACATGTTGGTGAGTTTTGTGTACGGTGGATTGTGTTAGCTCTTTTTGTCCCCTGTCAGCATGACGCCCAGATGGATTACTATGGTACCCGCCTTGCCACTTGCTCTTCCGACCGATCGGTCAAAATCTTCGACATCAAGAATGGAGGGCAAATCCTCGCTGCCGATCTCAGGGGGTAAGCACTTGAACAATCTCCAAACACATTTTCCATATTTTCTCATTCCTTCTAAGTGTTGTGGTGCACAACTTTAATCCAGCACTTTTGAGGCACAGCGGATCACACATTTGTGAAACTGCCAAACCCTCTGGGCTGCAAAGTGGGCAGATGTGAATATATGTTTGAGTTGTACGCCTTCTGGTGTCATCTGGTCCAACACCAATGGGGACTAGGCTCTAAAGAAAGCCGTCTCGGGTGTGGACCAATCAACTTCAAGGACAGTGCATGTTATTATCATTATCAGAGTTGCTTCTTTTTGTTTGCTTTTTTGACTACTTGTGTTGTGGTCATTGCAAACATGATGCCTTGAATAAAGGTGTCAGTTTTGTACCAGTTAAAAGGGTAAAAACCTACTATAATATATGGAGACTTTTAAACAGTAGTTGATACCCACGTCCATGCATTCATAACATCCCGACAACTATTATGACATTCCCCACTACAGCTTCCCCAAATTCCGAACTAAAAATTCCAGATGATCCAGAATTCCTGTGCCCACACCCATAAACGAGACCAAATCAAGATCCCTCCACTGACTCCCAATTTAATCCTGGATCAATTTCACTTGAGAAGGCTCCATGTTTCCCCCTCCTCCTTCACCTCACTCTATCCCCCCCTGCCGTGCACCCTCCACTCCAGTAACTTATGTTGTCTTTAGAAGCCCCCAGTCAACCTTCATTTAATTGGAGGTCTCAAGACCCTCTGCCTTGGAACTCTCTTCTCCCACATGCATGCTACTTACTGTCTAACCATATCCAAGTCTATCCACAAAAGCTTATTTTTTTCTTCCTCGTCCTATGACAGACTAGAAAAGGAATATGCTCACTGTTTTTGCTTCACTATAAAACTAATATGGCCACTGTTTTTGTAGAACAGCTTTATATTTTATCACATTTAGACACTATAAATCTAAATTGTATTGTATAGGATAGCTTCTTTGTTTTTTATGGGACACTTCAGTGTACTCATGAAAATACCCCTTTAAAAGAGCCAAATGTTCTGATTCAGAATCTTTCCAAAGAATAGTATTGAGATTCAAAGTGGCTTTCCTGGGTAAAAAATAGCTCATTGTATTCATGTTGATTTTATTGTACCGCTGTGGTTTTGTTTCTGCAGACATGAGGGTCCGGTGTGGCAGGTGGCGTGGTCGCACCCTATGTTTGGGAGCGTGCTTGCCTCGTGTTCATACGATCGCAAAGTAATTGTGTGGCGAGAGGAAAATGGGAAATGGGATAAACTACACGAGTATGCCGGGCACGACTCCTCTGGTAATTCCACCACTGCCATATGCCACCGCCACCCACACTTAAACCCATAATCATACGACAGACAGTACAGATGAGAACGATGGTGTCATAGTATCATTGAGACGGTATAAAGGATGTAGTACAGATGACCGTAAATATGATACATATTTAAAACAACTTGTCATACGCTGTCCTTCGTGTTAGGCATGGCTATGCTAAAAACCTTCCACTAGCTTCTCATCAAATCAAGAATATAGTACAAAACCAATCTCCTGTGTACCACCTGAGGTCTAATTCAAGGTTTTGAAGTATATCAAGATGGTAATTGGTTTTTTACCCTTTTATCTGGCAACAAAACTGATTCCAAAAGGTGCCTTTTGGCATCATCTGGTCCAACCCGTGTGAGACTAGGCTCTAAGAAAAGCTGTCTCGGGTGTAGACCAATCAATTTCAAGGACAGTGCATACATTGTCAGAGTTGTGTTTTTTATTTACATTCCGACCGCAGGTATTGTGGTCAATGCAAACATGACTTCTTGTAAAAAAGGTGTCAGTTTTGTTGCCAGATAAAAGGGTAAAAAAACTTATTATATTTTGCTACTGGCAAAGGAGGTTCCAATGGTATAACAAGATGCTTTAAAATAATATGGAGTGGTATCTTTGTCTTCCACTTTCAGTGAACTCTGTATCGTGGGCTCCCCATGAGTTCGGTCTGGTTCTGGCCTGTGGCAGTTCTGATGGGTGCATCTCAGTGCTGTCATGCCAGGCTGATGGTACCTGGGAGGCCAAGAAAGTTAGCAATGCTCACACAGTAAGTCACATTTGCTTCATGTAGAGATATGTGCACCTGACAAGTGTTCTTATATTCTGTTGTTTGTTTAAAAAATATATATGTTGAACTTCTTTCGCCCATGTGCTCGTATTGTCATTAAATTACAACAAAATTCCACTGTGATTGTAGATTGGGTGCAATGCTGTCAGCTGGGCTCCTGCAGTCATTCCTGGGAGCTTATTGGAGCAGCCTTCTGGCCAAAAACCTGCGCTTACTCGTCGATTCGTATCGGGGGGCTGCGACAACCTCATAAAGATCTGGAAGTAAGTTTTCCATGAGGTTTTCCCAGCGTGTGACTCAATAATCGAGTGAAGCCTCTTCGGCAGGGATATCTTGCAATGACGGAATTGTTCTGTCTGTGTTGATTTGTTCAGGGAGGAGGATGGCCAGTGGCAGGAGGAACAGAAGCTGGAGGCACACAGCGATTGGGTGCGCGATGTAGCGTGGGCGCCCTCTATCGGTCTCCCTGTCAGCACAATCGCCAGCTGCTCACAGGTGATGTCCAGTTCTTCGTAGCTTGCAATGAATCAGTTATGCATCCCCTATATATGCTTTCATTTCTCAAAGCACACATGCATTGGTAATTGTGTACACACACAAAGCAAATGTATATCACTATCTTTGTCACTGACACTGCCATACAAAAGAAACATATACAAAAGGTGAATGTTTTGGACACTGGCTCTGATGAATGTGGTGAGTTTTTTTTTTATATATGCTCAAAAGTATGGTCACCAGAATGACAGTAATTCTTAAAACACGGTTTCCATGAAACAAATGAGCATGTTGAATTTCCTCAAATACACTCTACTGCATACAGGATGGTCGCGTTTTCATCTGGACGTGTGACGATTTGTCCGAGAGCTCTTGGGCACCCAAGCTCCTCCACAAGTTCAATGATGTTGTGTGGCATGTTAGCTGGTCCATCACTGGCAATATCCTGGCTGTTTCCGGTGGAGATAACAAGGTGAATTTGCAGCATGTGGTTTAAAACACCTACAGCATGATTTGTATTGTTTTCTATTACACTACAGTGGCTGATGCTTGCTTGGTTTTAGAGTAGTAGCATTACTGCATAGTTAACTCTTGCATAGCTTGGATGAAAGAGCATTACAAGCAATTCGTATGTGTTATTTGATAAATCAAAGCAGATACTAAACCACATGTAATTATATTACTTAGATATGTAACCAGACATCATTTAACATGCTAGCAGATATTGTTAGCATATCAGACTAAATTATATCTTCTGTCATTTTTGTCCGTGCTGTCTTGCAGCACTGAGTTCAACTGTGTGAATGTGATGTGCCAAATTTGCAGGTGAGCCTGTGGAAGGAGTCCGTGGACGGCCAGTGGGTGTGCGTGAGTGACGTCAACAAAGGACAGGGAGTTGCTCCGGGTGTCGGGGATGCCCACCAGACGGAACAGTGAATGCTTGGCCATCAAGGCCCACACCAACTTTCACGTGTTCTTCACTCCCTCCATCCCTCCGCCACTTGTGGGTCCCGCAGACCAAATGACGCCTCAGCCAAGTCACTCCAGCAGGAGACGCCTAGTGCATGGCCCTGCCCGGGCCTGTAGCAACACAACAGTGGGAATTTTTAAGGAAATGTTGCTCAAATGTCAGATGAATAAACATAATTAAGCACTCGCACAACCTCCAGGCATAGTTTTGATCGGCTTACGTGGTGCTTTCCTCCACTTATGAACAAAGTGTCTAGACATGTACGGCTTTTTTCTAGCATCTAAATGTTGGATATGAATTGTTTATGGGAGGCATTAATGTATGAAATCAATGGCTGAAAGTATTGATTATGCATAAGGAAAACACGGCTTTTAAATATTTTTGAAATGGAAAGGTTTGCATTGCATTCATGGAGAGAAATTGTTATGTAAACAAGGTGGTACTATGGGTTGTTTAAGGCATTTTTATGGCTGTCCTTCATGAAAATTACATTAATTGCTAGGAATGAGGACGTTTACAAACTTTTCTTTATACGATGCTCCTACTTGTGTTTGGCTGCACAAAATCTGGGCATAGTGGATTGTTTGAAGAGAGTCCACTTGGCTGCATTGTATGCAAGTTATGTATTTGGACAACTTGAGCCAAAGAAAACTTTGCTGTGGCTCAGACTTGAGACGAACTCAAACTAAACATTGGAAAAGTATTCGTGCAGAAACATCTTGGTCTTTTTGATTCTAAGGTTAATAACGTGTAGACATAGTCCATTATTTTCTTGCTTTTTATGTGCTCACTGCATTACTGTAATGCAAACTTCGTGGAACAAACTTCCATTCAGTTGAGCATTCATACTGTATATAATTCTAATAAATGTTTAAAACATGTTCCTGTGTTGATTGTGTTTTGCTATTTGTATGCATGGGGAAAACAATGGGCAAATCTAAATACAGATACATAGAGTCATGGAATTTCTGCAATTGCCCTTGGGCACTGAGTTATGCTAGAAGCCACAAACATGTAGCGTACATGCAAAATAGTTTTTGAATAGTGATGTTATTGTATTAGAACATCTGTCGAGTATGACCTGATTTATAAATATAGTAAAAAAGCCATACTCGTTAAAAATTCAATGTACTTGAGATTGTTGGCTATTTTCTTTAATGTAATGCTTAACCACTAATAATTTTATATTTTTTCACAATTCGTCTTGATTCAAGAATATATTCCTGTTATTTACTAAATGTTTTAAAACCTGTGTAAAGTTTTGTTTGCTCCAGGAGCCAAAGTATTTCAATATCATTGGTATGCATTACAATCGATACAGGCAACTGGGAGAAGAAAATAAAACCGCATTGCATAGCGTGCCTTGATACGGATTGGGGTGGCAACGTTGTAATCCAAGCTTTTAGAGGAAACCATGCAGAGGAGACTCCGGCGAAAATCGGAAGCCTCTGACAAAAATGCAAGGCAAGTAAAAAAAGAAATCAAGATATTCACATGTACGAGTCCAAATTGTAGGAAATGCTATACAGACAGGCCAACCCATTAACTTTCCATTTTATTTGTTCAAAATCGACGGCACGTTACATGGCTTTTACACTCGCAGCTAATGAGCAGGGCGGCTGCTGGATTCGAACCGTGAAACCTCTGCAACGAGCTGCGAACGCGCTACCGCTGGGCCCCGCCACGGTCCGCTTGGATTCTGCCCGCAATCATCGACTCGGTGCGACCATGGGTGGAAAAATTAACCCGTAAAAACCAAAGTTTTTCACTATAAATCCTTAATATGCGTGGCGGCTAGAGTCCTCTCGTCCTCTGGCTTGAGATGGCTGCCACCTATGGGTCAGATGATTGCATGCCAGCATTAAGCAATTGGTAATTAAATATAATATTTTTGTCCTAAAAAATGTAAAATTTTGGAAAAAAATTTTCACGAACATTAATTGTCACGCACAACGAGTCTGTGTGGAAAATGTCAGCTCGATTGGATCACGGGAAGTGGGTTAAAAAACGACCGAAAGATTTGCACGGTAGTAAGCAAGCAAGCGCGCAAGTGAACTTAATATAAAGAATAAAAAAAAAACAGATTTTTCCAGCGGCAGGCATCGGGTTTTTTCTTTAATACAATTAAACCCGATTTCGGGGAATTAAAACCTGGTTTAATGAATACGAAACTCTGATAGGCTTAGGCTGCTTCCTCGTCGGTGCTGATGTACTCGGGGCCGTCGGGCACGGGGTAGTCGTAGAATGCGGCGGGCAGGTTGGTCTTGATGAACACGAGCTTCTACACAATCGTGGGCGCCAGTGAGTTCCTTAGCTTGGAATGGATGAAACCCATCGTTGAGAAGTTGGCGAAGTGCGGTTCTGCAATTAGAACCAATTAAACCGGATTTCTCCCAATCTCAGATGATCGGATTTAATATAAAAGACAATTAAACCCGATTGTAAAAAACCCGACTGTGCCACCCTTGGGTGCGATAGCGATCGTTGTTCGCATGTGCGATTTTCGCGTTGCAGGATTCCATGCGTGTACCGTGAACCACGAGAATTGCTATTGATGAACCAAACGCATCATTCTGTGACATCAATACCTATCCCATGGTGGGTTGCGATGCGCATCCTAATGCCCTGAATGGGCACTAAAGTTCGGCTGTGCTGCTGTTAAAACACGCGGTGGCGCTATTGGCCCTTGTTTTTTTACAAATCAAAGAACGGTAAAGAAGCGAAATGGATTTGCAAAAAAATGGTGTTATACGGTACAGTAAATAAAAAAAGATGTATTGAACGGAGGGTTCAGGTTTCTCAATGCGGAGCTTAATACAATGTCAAGCTTGAAGGTAGCAAGGCTATCCGTTCATCCACAGCCTCGTGCTTCAAATCGTCATAGTCCCCAAACGGAATTGCCGCCCCCTGAGACGTACATTTAAATTAAGGTAAAATAAATAATTGGTGCTAGACAAGGCACTATTCGCATTTTAATGATTTGCCTTTACAAGCGGGAGCCAGGCTTTGGATGTAAATTTCCATGGCAGCCCTTTGAAAATGTAAAAAAGACATCATAAATGTGATCGTTGGCCGAAAATATAATTGCGGCACAAGGTGCATACTAATACACGGTATATGTAGGTGTTTTATTTGGCATAATAAATTATGCTAAGTGTGGCACATTAGGAATGGACCACTCTTTTGATTATTTCCTCGTGCAGCAAGGGCGCAAAGCAGAGGTGGGGAACGTCCGGCCCGCGAGCATAATGAGACCCGCGAAGTAATTTGGTGTGGCCCTGCCAAGGCAACCGCAGGCGGGACCCGAAATTCAATAAATCTCGGAGCAAACCTGGAAAAGCAGTTGCGAGTAGCAACATCATCAATACCAGCTAACATCACACGCCTCGCCAAAGAGAAGCAGTTCCAGCCATCACATTAGGGGTGAGTTAATTAAATGTTTGACCCAATATAACAGGCTAATTTTTAAGTTGATAATTTTGTATGGCCCACGAATGATGTTATAAATATCCAAATGGCCCTTGGCAGAAAAAAGGTTCCCCACCCCTGGCGTAAAGTGTGCTTTTGTGAAGGTCCTGATGTGCTGTGCAGTACATCGATGCATGTGTGTACACCAGCAGGCGATAACGGAGTTGGGCCTGTAGGGGGCTGGCAGGGTTATTGATTTACCGAACGTGTACACCAGTCACATGGTTAATGGCGACTCGGTTGAAGATTGCTGTGTGTGACACACGTGCTGTTGCATTTTACAGATTAACCACAATAAATGTGTTTGCCCTCGATTTGGAGCACTTTCCCACGTCCTTAATTTCGAGTGTGCAACATAAGAGTCTTTGAATAGTCTGAAATGTGTGCTTCCAAATCCCACTCGGTGCTTCGTTGCTCAAGCCACCAAATGTCGCAAATTTGTTGAGACAGGATTACGGATAGAGCGTCCCGGTGTCCTCTAAAAGCCTTTGTTGGAAAATAGGATGTTTGTCCACGGTCTTACATATCCTGATCTCATGCTTGACTCATGATGTCATGAGCGAGGCGACCTGAATAGTGGGTGGGGTTGGCAGTGGAGCAGGCGAGGCCTATGCAGGTACTGCACATTCTCTGCATTCTCTTAGATCAACATAATGTATTTTAATTAACTTTGAATAACTCAACCAATAATTGGGCGCATTCTCATATTAACATGATCCATTGTTACATATGTGACTAGCTTAACCCCTCTCTTGTCTTCGCGCAGTGATGACATTACTCCCTCTTAGATCGAAACAGAAGGAATTCTTCACAATTCTGGTTATTGCCTGATGAAGCTGGTTGTAATCACCAGCGAAACGTACTAGAATTGTAAATGTTGTGGGTTACTCTTCAATACACCGGTGTTCTGAAGTAGTAACTAATTGGCATATTTTGTTTACGTAACAAACCTTGCTAATTTGCTGTGTCGGGTGCTGGTGGGTTTTACGACATATTTATATTTAGGCGATCTAACCCAAACAACCTTTTTTATGGGGGCCTATGAGTTGTAGGCGTAGCCAATGTAAGAAAGAACGCAGGAAGGCCACTCACTGTGCGGGTGGCACGAGTGGATGAAAGGGCATGGTTATGTGAAAGTGGACGGACCGATAAAGGGACGGATTGCCAACTCACAATTTGTCCCAGTTGAGTCGACCAGAAATGTGATATCTTTATTCGTTACAGGTGTGTTAGGGGGCGTCCATAAATGACGTCACGCACCTAG
>JAAXLI020003625.1:0-10500 GCA_014621495.2 Entosphenus tridentatus | reverse complement strand
TGAGTTTTTGAGATCGCCAGAGACACACCGGGTGAGTTTTTGAGATCGCCGGAGACACACCGGGTGAGTTTTGAGATCGGTGAGTTGGTGGTGAGTTTTCATCTGCCTCGTCTGCTATGCAGCAGCAGCAGCAGCAGCAAGGAGGTCGATCCCGACCCTGACGATGCCCGCTTGTATATTTGGAGTTCCGCGTGTTCACTCCTCCCGTGGTCTCGTGGATTTTCCTCCGGGTCATTCGGGTTTTCTCCTCCACATTTGTAATCAACATCATGCGCTTAGGGCATTTGGCAGCTGCTGTAAATCTCTCACGTGACAGTCAACCACGAGCTATCATTTGTGGCCAGGTCGCTTCTGAAAAAACAAGATATAATAGTTCAGGGGGCATTACCTGGTAGAACAAAACGTAGTTTAGTTTAGAATTTGAGACACACGTAGAGTGAGATTTGAAAATACCGTAATCAGACAATCACTCGCCTCCTTCCCATATTTTGAAACAAAACGAACGTGTTTTTTAAGACACATCCCATCAGCAACACGGCCTTTTGGTAGTCCATTATTATTATTTTTGTTAATCAGCGACATTGGTTTATCAGCAGGGAGAGGAGACAAATCTGTGAAGGAGGGCGTATTGTGATTGTGGAATCTCCTTCCTCGGTCCTTTAGGAATTCTGAGTCTGTTTCACTTTTTAAATCACTGTCCTAAAACTCACCTAATCGTACATCAGGCTTTCTCCGTAACGTAAGATTAAAAGAAAACCCATTTTATTTGTCTCATTGGATTTCTCTGTAAATATTCGCTTTTATCATAGTTCTTCATTTTATTGGCATGTCGAGTGTAGTTTTTGATGTCGAATGTAGTTTTTGATATTTTTCCTATCAATTCAGTTCATTTATTAGGATTTACCCTATGAGCCATTCGGCTCTTGATTTGGGTTGAACCGCAACAAACAATAACATTACAAGATACACCTATAATTAATTGTACACAAATCTAAACATCACGTACATAAACAATAAAATCCTACAGAAAAAGCACCACCCGTCCATGCTGCGTACAAAAAGTGCAAAAAATTCCATTTCGATGTTTGATCCCAATGACAATGATAATACAATGCAGATAAAAAAAATTAGTATAAATCCATACTAAATAAAAAAAATCGGGCCAAACCAAGCCCCTCTAAAACTTACTAAAACAATGCTATATTAACAACGTGTCAGTTTTCCCAACAAATGTGATTAAAAGTTTACAATAGCGACACACACAACACACATCACACACATCACTAAACCTATGTCGCTTAGATGGTACCCATACTTGGTTTAACACGTAGGCTTTCGCGACCAATATCGATAATGAAGGGGGATTTTTTGTGTAGATCGTGTGAATATAATGTCGTTAAACTCGTCATCATCCGACACAATTAGTAAGGGT
This sequence comes from Entosphenus tridentatus, assembly GCA_014621495.2. NCBI lineage: Eukaryota > Metazoa > Chordata > Hyperoartia > Petromyzontiformes > Petromyzontidae > Entosphenus > Entosphenus tridentatus. Next base: position 9,068 of record JAAXLI020003625.1, on the reverse strand, counting down.
TGTCACGTCAAAAAGATGTGCCAATTAGTCACTACTTTAGCCAATTAGTTACGACTGGACATGTGAAAATGAGCTTCATAGCTCATAGGATTCCTCCAGTATAAATACATGTTTGGATTTTGTGTTGGAGAGTAAAAGTGGAGCAACGACATTTCGTCGGCGAGTATTACAACCAGCTTGATCAGGCGATTAGCCAGGAATGTGAAGTCGTCTTCCCGTTTCGCCCTTTAAAACCTTTATTATGGGTATGTATACTTGGGAGTGTAGTTTAATATTTACGTACAGCGCTTTGAGATACTTCAATGTGAAAGGCGCTTTATAAAACATGTTTACCACGTAGGCTTTCGCGACTAATATTCTTCATAAAATAGTTTTTTTTGGGTCAGATCGCGTTATTGATAAATGTGTCGTAACCCTTCACCACCCGACACGGCCAAACAGTAAAAAATGTGTCACGTTTTTAAAAGGACAAAATAATTCACTTCTTTAGCCCACAAGTGTGTTGAAGAGAGAATACATTTTTAAATGCTGTTGATTCTTCATAGTCTTGTTTCTTTCGGTAAAGTCCACGTTGAAGGGATATAATAAAATAATAAAAATATAAAACAATAAAAATTCTCAAGCACTCATCATCAGGTCTCATCATCAGATGATTGCTTGTGTTGCAATCGAAACGTCGTGAAATTTTGTATTGTTTTATATATTTTTTATTTTATTATTTCCCTTCTACGTGACTTTTACCGAAAGAACCAAGAATATGAATCCATGCAGTCACGAAAGCCTTAAATAAAAATATAATGTTGTTATTATTATGATTGCGCTGTGTTCCAGAGTTTTTTGTGTCGCGTTAGGTGCCAAAGATGGGGAGGGGGCCTTGACTGAATGTTTAGGTTTGGTGGAAAGTGACATCACATCGGGCACATGTGAGGTCGGGGAGAGATTGACTCGGATGAGACTAACATAGGGCAAGATTTGAAACCGTTTATATATTTAGAATATTTATACTGGAGAAATCCGATGAGCTATAAAGATCTTTCTCACAGATGTCCAGTAGGGGCACGGGGTCAGAACGTCATAGCCACAAACAGTACAAACCCACGATAGGAGTGCAAAGTATAGGAAAGGCAAATCACTTAAAATAGATGCAAATAAAACTAAGCACTTTGTTTTTTTATGTTACCAGCTCAAGCCCACTGAGCTATAGAGCTTCTTTTCCAGAATCGACCTGGCTACGAATGGTAGCTCAACGAAGTGGCTTATCATCACGTGGGATTCGGGCAATTAGGACCCCCCACCCCACCCCAGTCTGATTCCCCCCTCCCCCTCATTCCCGAGAGGGTTAAGTAAGTTTACACCATGGATGTAGAGTTTATTGAAACACATGGCATCGGCAGGCGGTTCAAAATACAAAACGTTGGTCATATTAATCGTACTTCGCGTTGTGTCTATACTGGTGTCACTTCCCATAGGTGCCCTCTGTGTGTGCCTGAATCGGCTGTTCAATAAAAATGCTTTTGGGAAAAAATGTAAAGTATATATATAGGTTTTAACGTCACTTGCTGGACACAGATCTGAAGGGATGGTGTGCCAAACGGCCAGGAAAAAACAGCACAGATTGAAATTACGTACGATTGATGTTGGTTGAGATTGGTGTGGTTGTGAGTGTGATATCGGGGAATATGATAATTGTTAGAGATGCATATTGGGTCCGTTTAATATCGGCCGAGAGTAATTGTGTAAGATTGAGATCGGGTGAGTGTGAGATCGGGTGAGTGTGAGATGGATGAGTGTGAGATCGGGTGTGAGATCGGGTGAGTCTGAGTTCAGGTGAGCGTGAGATCGGTGAGTGTGAGATCGGTGAGTGTGAGATCGGGTGTGTGTGCCACTTTGTGGCGTACTCCAGTTGGCTATCGTAGCATCCACACGTTGAGTCATTTGTGCAATGATTCCTTACGCAATTGAACAATTATATCGAACTTTAGCATTTTAAATGTCAAACCCAGCAGCGTGATTGGCGGGACAATTTGCTGCGCACTAATTATCCCCAACATCAATCGCGGGCTCACTTGCCGTGCTGGTTTGGGCGGCTTGTATCGTTTCTCAAGGGCCAGCGGTCCGGGGGCGTGAAGTGAGTCACCCTGACTGGAGTGATTATATTTGTATATTTACGCGTATATTTATATATCTTAACAGCTCAGGAATGTGGGTGTGGACCATTTACAGCAAATATTTGTCAAGAGCTATTATTGACGTTTGGTAATAATTCTAGATACGGGCGCGGGTCTTTTTGCCTTCGGCCACGTGCGTGTGACGCAATGCGCACTGCGTGTGACGCATCGTGCACGTGACGCATCTTGCACTGCGTGTGAGAGTCAGGAGGAGCGGTGGCGCAGCGGTTAGCGCCGCCTGTCCACCCAGCGGTAAGTGACGTGTGGCTGCGGTAAAGTATGTTGAACTTCTTTCACAGCGTACGTAGCCAACCGTGATAAAAAAATACCAGGTAAGGCCCTGGCTATCACAAATGACAGCTCGGCGAAGTGGCCTGCCATCGTGTGGAAATTTATAGCAGTCAAATACTCTCAACGCATGATATTGATTCGAAATATGGTGGGTTAAAATTGGAGGACCCTGAAAACTATCGACGCGACCACGGGGAGAGAGACACGCAAACTCTAAATATACAGCGGGCGTCAGGGTCGGGATCGAATCCATAATCTCCTGCATACCAGGCGGAGTAGTTAACATCTCCCGACCGCGGCGCACGACTTCCATGCGGCTATGAACAATAACCCCGGGGCGATTCGGAGGAAAAAGGCGTTACGATCTCGTTACGCAACGGCTTCCACATGAACGCCACAGCGCTGACACAATTTCGACATCAGTGCCTCCTTAGGGCCCTGAGTGTCATGTCGCTCCCGACATTGCAAACCTTTGATTTACCACACCACTTCTTCCAACCTTATTACGCATCCAATTACTCAGCCACCCCACCCACTTGCGCAATCAATGACAAAGATCCCCCCCCCCCGTTTAGCCATTAACAGACTGCCGGGTGGACAAGGGTCGTGAGCGAATAGAAGCTACGACGGATGGCTGCTGGCACGGCACACGAGTTGGGTTGGGGGCCGTCCATAAATGACGTCACGCACCTGGGGGGGGGGGAGTCAGACATCTGTGACGATGCGTGACGAGGGGTGGGGGTTTAGAAATGCGACGTCACATCAAAATGCGCAACTTTAAATAAATATAGACAACACGTTCTACTTAATTTAATAGACTTTTTAATAAATGTTTTCTCCTACAACATCAGAGTGCAGCGCCACATTAAATACACACTACAATGACAATAGTTTAAAGCGATTTGAAGCATGTTTTATTTTTAAAAGATGGAAATATGGTTTTGGGGTGGGGGGGGCAGAGCTTTGTGACGTCATATTTGAGGGGGGGGGGGTCTGACTTTTTGTGACGTCGTGTGACGAGGGGGGGGTGGTCAAAAATCATCAAAAATCTCGTCACGTCATTTATGGACGGCCCCTTGGGTGGTCAGCACCACGCCCAACCCTGTTTGCTGTTGTTTATACACACCGCCGCCACCTTGTGCTCATTTAAGTCTGAGTCGACCTAGGAGAGGCCCAGGATCGGTTCAGGTATTCGCTGCCATCGCCGTTAGTAATTCCACTGCGGCCGCAGCGTCGGCATCTAACTCCTGGACCAGATCTCCAGTCCTGCCGGACACTCTGTTGCATAACCACAACAGCCGCAATATAATCACAACCATAGCCACAACACATGTAACCGCAATCACGACCACATTCTGACCGCAACCATATCCACATTATAATCACAACCAATACCAAATTATAACCACAACCATAACCACAGTCTAAAAACCTGGCCACAACCATGAGCACATTATAACAATATTAAACCACATAACCACAACCATAACCACATTCGAACAATGCAACCACAACTATAACCACATTAAAACCATAACCACACCCTAACAATCTATCCACAACCATAACCCCATTTTAACCGGAAACACAACCAAATGCACGTGCTATGGAACCTGGCGGCATGACGCGTTTCCTGCACCAAATCTGGACGGTACCAACTGAGATTGTTTGATGGGGGTGGGGTGCGTGAGCATTGCCTAACACATTCCTGCGGAGGGAGCTAGTAGGAACGTTGGGTTGCTCGGTCAATGGCCAGGGTCAACGGCGGCGTGGTGTATTCCGCAAATATGGCCGACTGTGAGGGCGGGCACAAGCCGACGTGAGTAGGTTAAACGTTGAGTTTTGTAAGGGCACCACGGGATGATCAGGCCCTCCCCACCCAGCCCCACCCCTCCCACCACCCACCCAGCCCGACCCTCATCACCCAGCCCCTCCCCACCCTCCCCTCTCCACCCAGCCCCACCTCTCCCATATTCTGATGCACGACGGACGGACGGACACAATAATCCCCTGTGGGCTGGTGTATAACCAGGAGGTTCCTACCAGTATTAACATTGTTTGCCTGTTTCAACACATGTTCATTTAAAACAGTAAACCAATGTTGCGTATACGTGTTGTGAATATTTGTAGACCTTTGACGCAATGTCCAGGGAATCTCCTCAGTGTGAGGTTTGCTGATTTTTTTAAATATATTAGAGTGAGGAGGTCGGATACATTTTCTCTCCTATGCAATTCCCTCATTATTTGTTACTAGCGTTTTTGCCCGTCCACGGACGGGTGTATATTGCTGTAAATCTGAAATATTCAATAGAAAAATTATTCAGCTCATGATTATTAATGAGGGGCGGAGTTGACTCATGTGCAGTGACGTCACCCGCTAATGGTTATTGTGGAGGGGTGCGACATATGGAGTGACGTCACCCGCTCATGATTATTAATGAGGGGAGGGGTGCGGCATGTGGAGTGTACGACCTTGTGCGTTAGTGTAAATTTCCATGCGGGCATGAATTAATGAGGGGGGGGGCTCTTTTGCAGTGACGTCACGCACGAATGTAGCACTGTGCTGCGTAGATTTATTTTTTACCGTCACTTTCTGTAAAGAAACGACGAATCGTGCACATCCCCATCGACTACCACCCTCAACCCACGCCAACCGACCTGCCCTGACTGGCCAACTCATGCCCCGCCCCCGGTCAAGGCCAGACGTCACTTCCTGATGGTGGGGCGTTTGGAGGATTTCCCCCCATATCCACTCACCCCCTCTTACTTCACGTTACCCCAGCCACCCCACACTCGGCATTGTAAGACCATGAGAGATGGCGATGACCTGGGCAGGCCGTCATCCACTTGCAAATCATTTTATATAAAAGAGAAATTTGTGATTATGTGTGTCTGTTCAAAATGTTTAGCGTACTTCCCGACATGCAACCAACTTGAAATTTCCCATGTGGGTACTTTCCAGACTGTACACCATGCACGTCATTCCTTCCCTTCCCTTCCCGAGTTGCCTAAATCGACCTTACGTGGGTTAAGGTTGAATTTCCTTGAGTGAAAAACATCCGATTTAGTTAAATTGATTTGTTTCGGCTTTTTTCTTTCTTGCAAGCATACATTTTTTCAGGGTTTTTCAGTGAAATATGACAAGAATCCAAGTCCCGGGCGAAGCCGGGTATTAAAGCTAGTTATATTGATACTGCACATTTTTCATCCACCGGGTGCTGATTGAGAAATATGTTCGGGTTTGGTCTGCAGCGGAAAAGGTGGCAACTCTATCGCTCCTGATGATGATGATGCCGCTACCGCTGCCACTGGCGATGCGCATGATGCTGATGATGATGCCGCCACTGCTGATGCTGCCAAATCTCCCCGTCTTGCTGGCGGCTGAGGACGGCAACCCAGCACAGTTTGGAAAGTTCCAGGATGGAGGCTACGACCGCCACCCCATGTTGTTCTTCAGCGCGCGGGACGTGGCCGGGCTGCGCGCCTCGGCGGCCGCGTCGAGCCACGCGCACATCGTGAGCCGCCTGCACGAGGCGGCGCTCACCATGATGGAGCAGAGCAGTAACCACCTCCCGCCCTGGGATCCGCTCGAGTTCGGCGCCATCTGGAACGAGATCTACGGCAACAACCTGGGAGCCATGGCCTTCTACAGCTTCCTCTACCCGAACGACACCAGAGCAAGAGACTTCACCATCGAGTACATGGACAGGATGGCAGCGCAGCCCAATTGGTGAGTTGGTGGTGTGGGTTGTGCTGGTGGTGATTGTTATTATGAGCCCTGGTTTGTTGTTGTTTGTTATTTGGGAGGTGGCACACGGATGGCTCGGAGGTTCTCGAGACACCCGCGGTCTTGGTACGAATCTGGGGACGAGTTTCAGATGCCAGAAATAAAGATCTGGGTTATATGGCCAGTGGTCGTGTTGTCTACTTATTTTTTGTATAGTTAACAGTTAATTAACCCCTAGTTCTTCTAAAACATTTTACCAGTTTGGGTAGAGTGAGCCAATACTCTCTAAAGGGGGACTCGCTCGTGCGGAGGCTCCTTCTGCCAGGAGTGTGGCATGCGCAAATAATTACAGGGATGTACATTTACCTTTGCAAGGTAACATTGTAATTGGAAGACGTTATGTTTGCGATCTCCTACTATTTTCAGGCTCGTCACGCTGTACCCCAAAGACGAGGTGCCGATCGGACACTCACTCGCTGGGTTTGCCACGGCATACGACCTGATGTATGAACATTTGGACTCCACGCGGAGAAAACAATACTTGGTGGCTCTCGTCAACTCCACAGAGTACATGTACAGAATGTCCTTCATACGCGGATGGGGTTTCCAATATCTGCAGAACCACCAGCCGACCAACGCCGTGGCCTTACTCATGGGGGGCCTTGTCATCATGAATGATGGTGAGTCTCTTCTGCTGCTGCAGCTGCTGGTGGATTTGATCATTATCATCATCATCATCACCATCATCAGGATGATGAGTGTTCGCCGCTTGTTGCAGAAGTTTGCAGTTCGAGGGTGGCGACCACCCTGGTTAATACTGCGAGTGTCAGAAAACGTGATGAAATTACTCACCGTCTGCTTTACTCTCATTGTACGGGGAAAAAATTCCTGGAAATCATTGGAAACGAGCAACGGGCCACTGGATATTGGTCTCAGGATCCAAGTTTGTCGTATTCGAAAATTTCCCACAAATTACTTCATTGGGAGTAAGGGACGTAATGTCAAAAATATGTCATAATCCTAGTTCTCATCAGCCATGGATGAGAGTTTAGGCGAGCCGTCACCACCTCTTCCAGTCTCATGATGCAACAATCCACCCAGCTCCTGATCGTGAGCCGATTTCATTGCTCTGCTACCGGGGAATTTATCTCCTTTGGCTGCCACTCCATGACGTGCCTTACATCGATAAATAAAAAGAGGCAGATGTGGATTAAAAACAAATGCAGGTTACGGATGTGGGCTGGAGCAGGACAGGATGCTGAGTGGCTTGAAGGCCACATGGTCGATGGTGAAGACGAACAATGGAGCAGCATCTAAACGAGGGAATGCGTATGAGAGGAAGTTGACTGCATTGAAATGGAGCAACGATATCGGCTCGTGTGCAGGTGTCAGATGGATCATTGCATTGTAAGACCATGAGAGATGGTGATGACTTGGGCACACCATCATCCAGCAGTGGATAGATTAAGGCTGCTGCAGCTGCTGACGCTACTACTGATGATAATCATCATACTGGATAGTTTTGAAGACGATCATCATAAAACATCTAATCTCCTTAGACTAGTGCTGGGACATCTCATTATTTAAGTTATATATTACCATAATGACTATCACGTCCATGACTGGGCGATAGTCATCGGATAACTCAAAAATAGACTGTGTGGGGGGAAGTATTACATCTTCTCCCGCATGTGCCTCTGGGCTGGAAGTTAAGGTGAGGACTTGGTGACGTCATCGGCATCATCAGCATTCGCGTCACGATTGGGGGCGTGGCTTGTAAGGGGTTTCCTGGCTTCAGGGAGCCAGGATGTTGGGACGGCCGCTATTCTTAAGGTGCCCACAAAAAAGAAGCGGTTGATCACAGTTTAGAGTCGATTATTCGACCAATCGTCCCAGCTCTTTCTGAAGACCTCTAAACCCCTCCCCCACCCTTCTGGTATGGAATGCAGGGCACCACAGGGAAGCGGCGGTGTGGGTTAAACAGGCCACGTCGATCATGGAGAAGTCGATGTTCATCACGAACGAGGTGACAGATGGGTCACTAAACGAAGGCATCGCTTATGGCTCGTACCTGTCCCGATCGCTCCTCAAGTACATCTTCTTCGCCAAGCGGCACTTCAACATCAGCCACGAGGACAACATCTGGGTCAAGAAGCACTTTGACTTCTTCTACAGGAGCCTCCAGCCAGGTGTGAGAGATGCATTCAGGATCACAGTAGTGAAAGATTTAACTAGGTGTATGGCTCATACTGCAGCATTCATCCAGCCTGGAGATCCATTTAGGACTATGGTAGAATATACATTTAGATCATTGCACAGTATATTATCAAAGCCAGATATCTGATGAGAGTATTTATTAAGCTAGAGGTCTATTGGATGCTAGTAGGGCATACACTAATGTTTGAGGGCCACTGGGATTGTACTTGAGAGTCCAGCGACACGAAAGGGCTATTGTCATCAAACCATAGCATGCAGTCCGGTTTGAAGACCCACTGGCAGCATACTTAATTGGACTTGCAAGCTAAGAATCCCTATTGGGAGCATGCTGAAGCAGAATCGATATGTTATCTTCACCATATCACAAGAATGAGATCAAGAGGCACACTGTCTTGAGCAGATAGACGAGTCTGAAGGTAAATAAGAAGCGGGTTTGTGTTTCAGAAGTGCTCTTTGTGTTACTGTGTTGATAGAAGAGCTGGACCCTAACGCTTGAGCTCGAAGATAAGTTGTTATTTAAGAACAGAGGGGAGGGGGGCGGTATGAGATGGATGCTAGGGATTCTGTTGCAAGACAGGGTAAAACAGAATGAATATTTAGATTTAAAGCTTTCGTGACTGCAGGGATTCATATTCTTGGTTCTTTCGGTAAATTCATGTAGAAGG
>JAAXLI020003623.1:0-10501 GCA_014621495.2 Entosphenus tridentatus | reverse complement strand
TCCCACCTGATGACGGAGACTTGTGTTGCCTCCGAAACGTCGTGATTTATTATTTTATTTTATTTCTATTACTACTTTTAGTAATTTTATTTTTACCTACGTGACTTTACCGAAAAAACCTAAGAATATGAATCCTTGCAGTAACGAAAGCTTCAAACCTAGAACGTAAATAAATAAACCGAAGTAAATCAATAACACAATAGACCATCGTTGGTGCTATATAAATAACAATCAAATTATGTTTATTCACAGAGTCATATATTTACGTTGATTTTTATTATTTTTATATTGTACAGTATCAAATATATTATTTTTAATATATATTGTCTTGTTTACAATATGGAGTTATGAAGTGTTTATAGTATGAAATGGTCAATTACGAAGGTTTGGCAACGTATACGCATAGTACTAATGTTATCAGAGGTATTACTGTATTTACAACTCAATATAGTATTCCCTCGTTATTCACGAACTTTCTATCTGCAATTTTTGCTATCCACGAATTGCATTTGGAACTCTACACGACTGCATCGAGAGAGAGAAAAAGTGATGAGAGAAAAAGTGATGAGATGAAGGTAAGTATATTTATTAACTATAATTTAATATTTTCATATACATTTTGCTATACTTTATTATAACCGATTCTTTGTGTCATTATGATCATGTTCATATGTATTAATAGATCATCTGTGTATTTATGTTTTTTTAAAGGATAGGTTTTTGTAGACCAATATCATTACCCATAAAATTTGCTATTCACGAGCATCTCCGGAAGTATTCGCGAATAATGAGGGACTGTTGTACACTTGTTAAAATACATGGCACAACAAAAATCAGGAGATCTAAGTGGGCAATGAGTTGTTCCCACCGCGATTTAATGGTTTGCCATTCATTAGGGTCACAATTGGTGCAATAATATAAAACAATTGTCATGAATGTAGCACCTCTCGTAGCTGAAGAGGTCACGTGAGCCAATGATATTTCATACGCATTAAAAAGTATTGATTTTCATATGCACAATTCTATGCATGTATTATGAGCATAAGAATATATTTATTTGAGTCAATAACAACATCCGGCGTCGCCCCTCCGGGATGGTTTCACTCTGCAGACACCTTAGTCACAATCACAATGTCATGAGTTCAAACCCTAATCAGGATAGACATGGCACAGGTCACCTTTTTACTGGTCAGTAAAAAGAGCAGAAGTAAAAGTCCCTATCCTATGGGCAGAACGTTTCCTGCAATTGTCATTGGTGATACGTGTATGTTCTATTTTTCCGATTGTAGTAAAATTGTACTATTGCCATCGTGTTAATAGATCTACATCCACTGGCAGCAGTGTATCACCCTGTATCACAGAACAACTCCGGAATGTATGTACTGTATGTATGTTGGACATCTTTCACACCGTACATAGCCAACCCTGCTAGTCCGGGGTGCGGGGGGGGACAACAAACTAAACACAAAAGGCAGTTCTAAAATGAGTTTATAATCTAGATAATTTAAAAGTGCATAGCTTCAGTGTCTTTATAATGTTGGAATGAAGAGCGTTCGTGGGAATCACGCAGAACAGTGAATGAGAAGATTATTTCAGATAACTGCTTCTGATATCACTTCAACAAGCCTCTTATATCCACACTTGTTTATCATATTCCTGCTAAGAGTGTGTATCGCATGTCAATGAAATCAACGTGAGGTTTTTTTTTGTACATGTCATCACCTCACTAGACTTGAGAAGCCGGTTTAACCACGGGTGTCTGGATTCAAACCCAGGCTCTCAGTAGTGCCAGCTCAATGCTCTTACTCCTGAGTCACCTCTTAGTAGTGGGGATTCTTAAAACAGATCTGGTAAATTTTAATATAAAAAGTAGACTCAAAAGCATGATATTTTGTCAACGCTTAGTATAATAGTAATGTTACGTGCAAAACTGTCTTTTAATCACAATTCCCTTTGACCTTATAATGAGTGGTTAGGGTTTAATTTGCTTAATCAATTTTAATTATGTATATTTGAAAAAAGTTAATGTTCAGAGCAATGTGGATTCATGTCACTAAACCCACATGGCAATTCACCCAGCATTGCCTTGCTCATGCAAACGTAAATCCCAAAGCAAGTGTACAGCACTTGTTTATATGGACAGCGGATGTCGTGAATTCTTGTTAGTGATTCAACAGCTGCTGTGAATTGAACTAGTCATATTTGGAGAATTTAAATTCATAGCAGAGTCACGGATAAATCTGTTGCCCAGGACTTGATTTACTTCATTCCAAATTCAGGCTCTGCCCCTTGGAGTCTTGGTATACAGACATATCTTAGAATACAGAAATTGTATCATTGTAAACACTTTTTAATAGCATATATGGTAACAAGCGATATAATGGAGGTTGCCTTGGTATTATGATGAGTACCAATACAATGTTGGCACACTGGTTGAATCAATCCCCGCCATCTCTGTCCATCCAGCAGTGTAAATGGTTACACCACAGTCGATCGGCAGGGCAGGTTGCGTGTGGTGGGGTAAAGTTTGGTTACTCCCACCTCTTCCAAGGCATATGGGCAGGGGAGGAAGACGAGGTCAAATGCCCTCTGAAGGGGCACAATAGGGCTCCCACAAATGCGTTTAATACTCGTGGTCTGGCTGCGTTATTTAAATAATAGTTGCTAAGCAGAAGCAGTGGACTCGTGGGGACAAGTGGTGAACAACAGAGACAACTCGTGCAAGGGCAAGAGGCGATAGTTGTTTGCAAAGGTGAGCTGTGCAGGGATAATAAACTATTGCTTGCTGCCCATCGAATCTACAAACGGTGGCTGACTTGGAAGTTTGTAGATCGTTTATGTGAACATTTGTTTCACTAATTTTTTTTTTAAGTAAGGTTTTTATATGCAGGAGCGTTCATGGCTAAAAAAATAACCCGTAAAAACAAAGTTTTTCACTATAAATCCTTTATATGCGTGGCGGCTAGAGTCCTCTCGTCCTCTGGCTTGAGATGGCTGCCACCTATGGGTCAGATGATTGCCTGCCACCATTAAGCAATTGGTAATTAAATATTTAAAAAAATTGCCTAAAAAGTGTAACATTTTGGAAAAAAATGTTCACTAAAATTCATTGTCACGCACAACGAGTCTGTGTGGAAAATGTCAGCTCGATTGGATCACGGGAAGTGGGTTAAAAAACTACCGAAAGATGTGCACGGTCGTAAGCGCGCAAGCAAGTGAACTGAATATAAAGGATTTAAAAATATATTCGCCTGTGGAGGACGCGGGGATCGATCCCGCGACCTTTGGCATAGGAAGCGAGGGCGCTACCAACTGCGCTACTCCGCCAGGGCCTGCAGAGGTGTCACGCTCTGGGCTCCTACACTGTGACGTTCAGCCAAAGCCATGAATGAGTTATATTTGAATAAATGTAAAATCTTTTTTTTTGCCTAAAAAGTGTAAAATTTTTGGAAAAAAAATTCACGAACATTAATTGTCACGCACACCGAGTCTGTGTGGAAAATGTCAGCTCGATTGGATCACGGGAAGTGGGTTAGAAAACGACCGAAAAATGTGCACGGTCGTAAGCAAGCAAGTTAACTTAATATAAAGGATTTAAAAAGACCGATCTGCCAGACACAGGATCCTTGCGTAGTGACTGCAAGGGTTAATCGGACACGTGTCCTCAGTCCCTAGCAGCGGAGCGACGTCTCTGTAGAGCGCTGTGAAGGCGGCGATCCCCACCTGGCGGGCCAAGCCCCGTGTGTACCACTTCTCTTCAGCTGGCCCTTTCGCTGAGCAATTGCCTGTGCCAACTAGGGATAATAAGGTCGCAGTGCATTAGTTATTTTTAAGAATATCTTTCCAACGGAGGAGGAGGAAGAGGGGCTACCTTTTGAACAGCTGCCTCGGTGTAGTTTGCCAGTCATGAGCTGCTTTGGTGGTCGGAGTCAGGCTTTAGACAGGCATCCGTGTGGGTGGCTTTCCTGTAGACAGAATGTCCCAAGGAGCCATCAGGTCTTTTTTCGATCAAAACATCCAGGAATGGTAGATTGCCATTCTTTTCCACTTCCATGGTGAATTTGATAGATGGGTGTATAGAATTGATGTGGTTGAGAAATTGGTTCAGTGCTGGCAGGCCATGTGACCAGATGACGAACGTGTCATCGATGTATCTCTTCCATGTAGATGCCCAGAAGAATTCCCTCATGAAAACACTACACCATAGGGCCCATTGCATCTCCGACCAGCATCACCTAGCCAGTGAGCTTAAGCACGTACATCAATCCCTCAGGATAAACGGATATGCTGACCGTACAATCCGCAAAGCTGTCTCCCCAGCCATGGGGAGACAACCATCTGAGGATCCAACCAATACCATCACTTTGTCATACATAGCAGGGGTTACCAAAAATATTTCCAAAATCTTAAACAAACACAAGATCCAGGTTCATTTCAACACAGTACACAAAATCCGCGATTTGATCCCATCTGTAAAGGATGTGTTTCCTGATATGCAATACCCAGGTGTCTACAAACTGAGTTGTGGCTGCGGCAGCAGTTAAATTGAGGAAACTAAACGACATGTCTCGGACTCACACGAAATTCACTTTTCCAAGACGAAGGTGCTCTGCAAACCCACCGGCTATTATCAGAGATTTGTTCATGAAGCCATCCAGATATATAAACACGGACACAACTTCAACCGAGAAGATGGGTACAAACTGAGCAATCATTGGAAATACGTTATTAATCAGCTAAAGTCTTAACTGACTGTGATGTTTCCATCCTACCTGCCTATGTCAGCTGTTATTTCCGACTCTCTGTGTCTTTCTCTCTCTCTCTGTGCATCTCTCTCCGATCTCTCCTCCAGTACTTCAGTGACCCGGGTGCTCTCTACTCCAGCACTCCAATGACCCGGGTGCTGCCGCGGGGTCCACTTTCTGCCCCGCCTCCTCCCCCCTTTATCTCTCCCCCCCCCCCTGCAGCCAATCTCTCTAGTGCTGCCGCGGTGGTCCACTTTATTCCAGTGACCCGGATGCTGCTGCGGGGTCCACTTTCTGCCCCGCCTCTTCCCCCCCCCCCCGTCTCTTCTCCCCCTGCAGCCGATCTCTCTAGTGCTGCCACAGTGGTCCACTTTACTCCAGTGACCTGGGTACTGCCGCGGGGTCCACTTTCTGCCCTGCCCCCTCTCCCTCTCTCCCCCCACCTTCTCCCCTCCCTACTGCCGAGGCCTATATAACCTCGTGCCACGGCAGGTCTCTCGCCTACTTCAGCAGTTTTTTCTTGCTGTGGTTGTTCCACCTGATGACGATTGTTTGTGTTGCGATCGAAATGTCGTGATCTATTGTTTTTCTACCTACGTGATTTTACCGAAAGAACCAAAGAGTATGGATTCCTGCAGTCACGAAAGCTTCAAATCAAGATAGCATAGGCTAAGTTTAAGAATCACAATTAAAAAACAAGTAACACGTATATTGGGTCCGTGTCTCAGACCCACATAATAATGCAGATATAATCATTGTTGAGTAAACCTTCACTTTTGCTTGAAGTAATATAATGGAATGACCTAAAACAAAGACCCTCTGTATAGCCTCAAGATACTTTTGGGGCAAGTGCTGTTAGCGAACACCTATGAAGGCGAACACAGAATATGAGGGGGTGGGTGGCCAGCACCACACCCGGCAGCTTTTGTCTCTTCTTGGTTCTTTTGGTAAAGTCACGTAAAAGGGAAATAATAAAATAATAAAATTCAAACATAATAAAATTATTCTCACGACGTTTCGGCCACAACGCAAGCAGCCGTCCTCAGGTGAAGAACAGGTCTGTCGAGAAGACAGCGTCTGAATGAAACACCCCAGGCTTGGAGCATATATTTAAGCTGGGTTGGAGGGGGAAGAGAGCCTTGACAAAATAATTTGCTTATCAAGAGGAATTTTGCATATTTATGGGAAATGCAGATATGGGATTAGTCACTACTTGTGAAATGCGTAGGAGGTGGGCGGGGGGTTTAAAGTCATATTATGCCCGTGCATTATGCAGGATTAGCAGCATCAAAGGGAGGGGATAGGGGTAGCATTAATAAAGGGAAGGAATGTTAATAGTATGTAGCTGCAGTAACTAAACACCACGTAAAAAACGAAAGTATAAATTACATAGTATCATCAGTATACTAAATATACTCTCCAATAAGCTGAGCTACTAACAGTAATTAATACATAACAATTCTATGTCGCAAAAAATATAATATGCTTCCAGCTAAAAAAATGTATCTTACATCACACGGGTCTACCCCGTACTATATACTGCCATAGACAAACCCAACATTAATTTATATACTGTATTACTATACACCACACTATACCTTCCACTATACATTGTAATATTAACCTATGTATTATTCTACCCACCCTACTGTATATCACACTGCTGTATATTCACAATACAATTATGATACTATATATTACCTCATACATTGTATTAAACATTACAATTTTATACTATTTATTATTATACAATCTGCTATACACTATACCATTGACCGTCGCGTGAAAGATACTAAGAGGAAGTAACGAAATATGTCAATGGGAGAGTGGTGGTAGGAGACTTGCAGCGGAGCAAAGAATCCATTCCCTGCGGAGAATACAAGATATATAGTCAAATGCCAGTGAGTGGACTGTGGTCTGAAAGTCACCGTAAACGTGAACACAATCAGTTAAGATCCGAAATGGTTTATTACGTCCTTCCAATGATTGCTGAGCCAGAATCCATCTTCTCGGTTGAAATTGTCTCTGTGTTTGTATATGTGGATCGCCTCATGAACGAATCTCTCATGGTAGCCAGATGGCTTGCAGAGAACCTCTGTCTTGGAGAAGTCAATGTCATGTGAGCCCACTGAATTGTAACAGTGATCTGCCACGGCTGAGGTGTTTGTCCTACCGTGTTTCAGGTCTGCTTAATGTTCACGGATGCAGTTCGAGACATATCGTTTGGTTTCTCCAATCTAACTGCTACCACAGAGGCAACTTAGTTTGTAGACGCCAGGGTACTGTATGTCTGGAACCACATCTTTTACAGACGGGACCAGATCACGGATTTTATGTACTGTGTTGAATCGGACCTGGATCTTGTGTTTAATCAGGATTTTGGAGATCTTTTTTGTGACCCCAGCAATGTAGGGTAATTTTTGCAAACCACACCAGGTACGTATTTGAGGCTGAATTAACCTCGGGGAGGCCGAGGACTGGTTCAAATAGCCATGAGTGGCATTCGAACTTGGGTGCCTGGGTTCATAGCGCAGTGCACTAACTACTATGCTTCTGCTCCCCATGGGATGACTCTAGCTTCTTCCACAGACGACCAAATGCTGAGGAGCCACAATAGAGCTGGTCGTCCAGTTCCACATCCAGAGTGCAGTCATCAGTGACAATGCTTCCCAGTTATTTGAAGGCCCTTTTCACTGATGATTACTCTCCCTCTATGATTATGGAACTCTGTAAGATTGCTACTTTCAGCACCATCACTTGTCTTCTTGATTTTTACTGCAATCTGAGCTACCACATAGGCAGAATGAAGCTGTTCATGATGTTCTGAAGGGCATCACGAGCTGGAAGCACTGCAGCAGATTGGTCGACTCACGATCGCAATCTGATGATTTTAAATGTCATGTGTAGGTCGACTCAATACGTCGTTCCCTTCAGTTCAATAACAAGAGTACAATTTTGTGGTGAGTCAACACCAGATGTTCAATTGAAAACCAGTTGCTCAGGACCTCAAGTGGAAGGGATTGCTGTCTAACAGTAGTAAAACAAAATGCAAAGAGTACATGGCCCGCGGTAGTGCATTCACCAATTGTTGCAGAGATTCAACGTTTGAGTCCAACGGCTGCCCTGATCTAATATTGCGGGTTTAATAACCGTGCAAATCACGTGTCGTCTGTTTCACAGCGGCACATTCAAGATATAGTAATGTTGCTGATAAGAGTAGGCCTTTGTGAGCCGTAGGCCGCTGTACGTGAGCTGTATCGTTCAGTTTAGTTCCGACAAACGGGGCACTACTTTTTATTTTGCTCAATATGTTCAACGTTAATAAATAGGCCGTAAGGTGAAGACGTTTTACGTTTAATCCCGTTCCCATATATGGGGCACTAAATTCTTTTCATTCTAATAAAAAGATCTATTGCTTTTGGCCGTGAAAATAAAAGTTCTCCATGTCTAATCCTGCAGTTTATTTTTTATTACTGTTTAAAGTCGGCAATATTTATTTCCTCGCGTAATCATATTTTGATCATCAGTGATGAGGCTTTGCGTCACGTGCTTCCCGCTAGACCAATAAGGTGGCCGCTTTTTTGGGACGAGAGGTAAACATTAGTCCAAGATGTCTGCGCCCTTGTTGTCAATATCGAGTAGTGAAGAGGAGGAAATTACGGCCAGACCTCCTTTAAAAGTCCGTAAAAAGTATTTTAAACAATGCTACATGCATTTTACGTCCATAAAGAAAGAAGAAACAAAGGATTTTACACGCACACGGTGGGATACATTCAGAAACTGCGTCAAATGGTGGCTTTTTTTGCAAGGTGAGAATCGGAGAATAGCAGAAACATACAAACATTACTTACTGTTAGTAACTCAGCTTATTGTAGAGTATATTTAGTATACTGATGATACTATGTAGTTTATACTTTCGTTGTTTACGTGGTGGTTTTAGTTACTGCAGCTACATACTATTAACACTTCTTCCCTTTATTAATGCTACCCCTATCCCCTCCCTGTGATGCTGCTAATCCTGCATAATGCACGGGCATAAGTAGTACTAATCACATACTTGCATTTCCCATAAATATGCTAAATTCCTCTTGATATGCAAATTCTTTTGTCAAGGCGCCCTTTCCCCCCCCTGCCAACCCAGCTTATATATATGCTCCAAGCACGTGTGCTTTTTCATTCAGACGCTGTCGCCTCGACAGACCTGGTTTTCACCTGAGGACGGCTACTTGCGTTGTGGCCGAAACGTCGTGAGAATTATTTTATTATGTTTTATTTTTATTATTTTATTACTTCCCTTCTACGTGACTTTACCGAAAGAACCAAGAAGACGAATCCCTGCAGTCACGAAAGCTTTAAATCGAAATTTAACGGCCAGTGGACTGTCCAATGTCAAAGTGTCCATGGATTTGCCTCGATTGCTTGTGACCAGGCCATTGAGAAAACATGCAACAAAGATTCCAAGACAAAGGGTGGTTGGAAAGGGTTAACACAGAATCGGGCTGCAGTATATCGCTGGATATTGTCGCAACATGAAAGGGCTGCCATAGCAAGATAATGTGAGGCAATGGCAGGTAAATCTCCCGATATAAGGAAACGAAAAGACCTTGACAGCACACGAATTCATGCTGATGAAAGGGCTGTGACCAGAATAATTTCCACCCTAGATTCCATGCTGAATCCTTTTGACACACACCAAGATGGCATTGTGTGTCTTAGCTCTGGGACATTAGCAGCTGAAGAAATCATATGGGATTTGCTCGCAGCTCCGGAAAAGGGGGAAAATGCTGTCAAAGAGTTTAATGACCAAAGACTGTTATCACCATCAGTTGACAATTTTGCTCCCATCAAAACACAAAACTGAATACATTTAGTGGCCAAGCAAAGACAAAGAAAAAATCTGCAGCAGGCAAGGAAGTGATTCCACATGCCGACAAGAAACTATTCTACAGATTACTCGTCATAGGTCAAAGTAGAAAAATTGACCTGCGGGAAATTCTGTCTTACTCCTTGGGAACTGTGTCATATCCTTTAGGCAGTGCTGATGGTTCATTTGCTAAAACAAACAAATCAGCTCTTATGGATTTATTGGAAACCAAAGGTGGAGACTGTTTAGTTTACAAAGTTCCAACAGATGGAGCTATTCTCTTTGATGGCATGGCAGTCATTCAAGCCATTCGGTCAATACCAAGTACCTTTGGAGAGCTTGCAGAGACCATACTGCAGTACATAGTCAAACTTTCTCTGAAACACAACTGTACATGGATAGACTTTGTGATTGACCAGTATCCAAAAATTTGTATTAAAAACCTAGAACGGTCACGTAGCTGGTGGTGGTACACAACTGGTGAAAATTTATGGACGAGATCAGAAGACACCAACACAATGGAAAAAGTTTATATCAGATGGAACAAACAAAGAAGCACTGGCAGAATTCCTCTATGTTGTGTGGCGAGAGGCTAATCTTACCACTGTGGGAAAGGACTTAAGCTTGTACATAGCACATGGAGACCTGTGTCACTGCGTGACTGTAATGGAGGGTTTACATACTCTCAGTGCTGTTGAAGATCTGACATGTGATCATGAGGAATGTGACACCAGGGTGTTTTTACATGCACAACATGCTGCACAGGAACATTAAACTGTAGTCATCAAGAGCCCTGATACTGATGTGGCAGTGATTGCTTTAAGTCTGCAGCCAGAATTCTACGTCGTAGAATTGTAATGTATTACCTACTGTTAGTAACTCAGCTTATTGT
>JAAXLI020003622.1:0-10502 GCA_014621495.2 Entosphenus tridentatus | reverse complement strand
AACCAAAGAGTATGAATCCTTGCAGTCACGAAAACTTCAAATCTACAAAAAGTAAACTACTCTCGTCTCCACTCCTTCAACGGAGGAGGAATAGCACAACTACATAAACGAACTCAGGTAGTCCTCTCATCGTGGCCAGCAGACCTTGGGGGCATTGGCATTTAGCTGCTGAACTTATTGCTGCCATCCTATGCAAGAATGGAACTTCTCTTTTGGGGAAAAGCAAGCTTGGAATCGCATACCGAGAGGCAAGAAAAACAGCAAATGGCTCGGAGAGCGAACTCGAGATGGAGACGTCTCAAACCGGACCATTATTGGGCAGGATGCGATCACTCGGATGAACTGGCAGCCCAACGGAGGTAAAAACACGGCCAGGATTGGGTGTCACCGCCGCAGAGATGGAGCGACGAAGAAAGGTCACGTGCAGGCACTCAATGGGATTGACGCATCGCGAGTCCGTGACGGACGGGCGACAGCTTGGATAATGAGCATTCATCCAGCAGCGACTGCTGACGACAACGATGATGGTGGTTACTTCTCAAATTTCATTCCTAGCTGGGGGGTTGTTGTTTTTTACGTCAACTGGTTGTTTGGTACCAAATTAAAATCGGTCATTGTCACGCACCAGCTTTGTTTGGTACGCAGGGAGTGGTGGTGGTGGTGGTGTTGTGGACTCGGCTCACCCAGTCGGAACGGGGACTCCAACACACACGGAGCAATTAAAGGCCGTTGCGTGAGTCACACGATCGGGCTTACGGTCCCGCAAGTTAACATTTATCTGACTTAGTGTGTTAAGCGTTCGGGCAGCGCGCAGGGGGGGGGGGGGGAAAATACGCAACATGGTTCGCCATCCGAATGGCACCTTCTAATCCTGGTAAGGGAGGGGGGGGTCACATAATTCCTTCAGGGTTACGAAAATTACTTTACTGTACTTCTGCTTTGCATTTATTGTTTTTTTCTACTATTTAAACTATACACTTTTTATTTTACCAGGTAAGGCCCAATGAGCTATATTAGCTCTTTTTCAGAAGTGACCTGGCTATCACAAATAAAGCGCAACGAAGTGGCATATCGGGTGGAAATATATAGCAGCCAAATACTCGATACACATGTTGATTGGAAATGTGGAGATAAAAACTGGAGGAACCGAAGAAAAATCCACGCGATCACGGGGATCACATGCAAACTCCAAATATATAGGCGTCAGGGTTGGGATTGAACCCACGACCTCTTGTATACAAGGCGAGGTAGTTAACATCTCGCCACCGTGGCGAGATATTAACTACCTTTCCTGAATTAAATAGTGGTTGGTTAAATAGATAAAGACTTCCCCCTGCTAGAGGAATGTGGAATTTGCACAACTGGCTTAGCCGTAAATGTGATCAGAGTTTCCGCCCCGCGTCCAAGTGCGCATAAAACCAGTCGGTGCGATGTTCTCTTGATGAGTCCCAAAACCACAATTAACAAAATGTGCGAACAAAACGAGGCCGTGTTTACGCCACTGCGTGGGTGTTCCCGCGGTCCTGCCGTGTGGCCGTCGGATGCCGCTGTTCGGCAACGGAGTCTGACGATTCGCTCCAGGGCCGGTGGTGGGTTCTTCCTTCAGTTCCTCAAGAAGCCCCGGCTGAAGAAAACTTCTGAGCAGTCCCGTGAAACGAAACGTCGGGCATAGCGCCGAACAACACCCGAGAACACGACGGATATCGACGACTGCTGCTACTGCGAAGGATGGTGCAATGTTGCGGTATTTTTTTTTTCCCCCTCTGAGCAATGTAGGAAACATTCAACGCGTTATCCTAAATTCCGCAGCCGACCCAGCATTGGGCCGATACGTGATTTTCGGCCGCACTGAAGATGCCCCCCCCCCCACCACTTCCCTGCCCGGCTATGCCATGTGATAAGTCACACGGCTGCCATCACCAGCCAACCCCTTCCCGCCCCCTCCTACCGCCCCGACATACATTTCACCACAGACGAGCGCTGGAGAGAAGTTGCATTACTCACCGCACGGTGCCTTGGTGCAGAAACTTTTGACACTCAAAACCCCCGGCAGCCGCTTTTGAAAGAGAGGGAAATATGAAATATTTATTAAGTGCTCCCACTGTGGGCATTTGAGATACCCTCAGCATGACGGGCAATTTTCTTGGACCCGCCATGAAAGCCGCCTCATATTTATAAACCACAACAGCGACACACATCCGAACGTATGTTCTTCCATAGGGGGGGCTCTCTATGCCACAAACTGTGGACCCATATCCTATATACACAACTACCCTACAAGACCATTCAACCAAGTGGAGCAGCTACACACAGTCCCCACAAACTCCATAAATTGGCTCAATGAACAGGACGTAAATATCTCAAGTGCTTTTTGACTCTTTACACGAAGCCAATGATTTGTCATGGATCACGTTTGCATTGAACACAGTGTGGATGAGACACACACTCAGACTGGTAGACCTCAGCATGGGGGCAGGAATTAACATGTCAAGTTCAAGGGGAAAAGTGTCGATAGCAGAGTGATTAGGGAGGCAACTGACCGACGATTCGAAGCAGAGTTGGAACCTGGGTCACAACTGGCATGGGACAGCACCTGGAAATACCAGGTACAGTATTTGAAAGTTTTGGGCAGAAAGGTGGTCCAGAGACGGCAAGACAGCAAAGGATTATTGAATCTCACCACGTGGAACAAGTTGTTATAAAATCGATGAGTTGATGTGTCGTTACACACCCCTACAGCGGACGAGACTGGCAGCAGGCATTCCAGACACAAAGGGCGATTGGGAAATCTCACGACGATTTCAGCTTCGATTCCCATTTGGCAATTTTCTCCTAACCACCACTCTCTCAACCCCCACCGTACCCGCCTGCCTCCATATCCCAGTTATGAACAGCTGCCAGAAATTAAATGTTTTCCCGTGCGCGACCGAGAAAGGAATGCGACGGGGGTTCGTAACGTACTCGGCACGGTGAATGTACCTGGTGTACGTGCGAGTGAGCGAGCGCACGCGTGGATCGGTTAATGAATGCGAGGCGTTAATCAACGCCTGCCCCCAGCGGCTTTGTGTCGCTCCCGTTAAAGAACACGCCACAAGCGTGAAAACACAAAAGCTAATGGAATCAATTATGGATGCGCGACAAAAGTTGGCAACCACAATGTCCCACTCGGGCATGGCGAAGCCAGACCGGAGGGAGGTGATACAGACACGCGGGCAAATTAGCGGCGAGAGGGGGGATTATACCGCGCTCAATTTTTGTCACGACGCTACATTCATGACCAATAGAAGGGCTTAACACACTGCTGCCATCTCCGAGACGATTCAATTGTGGTTGCCCGAATCAATCCATTGCTTGATGGAAGCCTCTATCCAAGGTCTCCGGGTCTCTTTCCGTTCAGCTCCCGCACAGTGCAGGTTACTTCCCCGAGTTGAGCTCTTGCCTAGTTCTAAAAAAAGCTAATCACCTGTGTGAAAATGTAATGATTACAATCATGAAATTGTGATTTATTGTTTAAGCAATGACAATCGAGTTTATTTAACAGATCAACTGGGGTGTAACAGAAGTGCAGTGGTTTGTGCGCTGCGCTATGAACCCCGCGACCCGAGTTTTATTCCTAGCCATGGATAACATCGGTGGCACACGGTACTTGAACCAAATGGTTGATTGAGGCCTCCGTCACACCCCGCCCCCAGGCCCAAGCCGTCGCCATCTCTCGCCGCCCTACAACGTGACGATCCGCCCAGCGCCGACAAATGAGCCGATTTACTGCTTTCTCATTGTCAATGCTGTTCGTCCGTACTTTCGTGGATGGCGAGGCTAGACACTGGAGCATTTAAGCAAGTACAAGTCGGGCAGGTTGGTGCAACGTGATGCACCAGCGTAAAATAAGAGACCACAACAGGACAACGTAGGTCCTTTTTGACGATGCTGGAACATGCCGGTGAGTTATGGGAAGAGAGATGGGAAGAGGAACACGTGGAGTGGGCCTTGGGGGCATGGCACGTGGCTACAGAAGGGGTGGCGGGGGGGTGATGGCCGATTGTCGAGGGTAACGATGGAGTGGCAGGCAAGGCGCGGGAAGACGCCCGGCAGGACGTTCGCCGTGGCGACACGGCACAATTAAGTGGAACAAATGCCAAGAGGAGCACAAAAAGGAAGGAACACAGATGATAGCAGTCGGAACTCCTCCTCGCCCGTGACCACGAGACGATTCACGCAAAGCGCCCTGTAATCCGTAAAAAATGGAATCTCCGTCCTCCTGTCCAAGTTTTTCAACGTTAAACCCCACGGGGTCGTCATGTTTCATCATCGGTCGCGTCAAAAAAAACTTCCAACATCCGACAAACCGTGCGTGTCCCCCCCACACCCCCTGTCCCACCCCACCCCGACAAAACCGTCCGGCAGCCTCGCGGAGACCGACTAAACCCGCCAAAACCCCCAGGACCCTTGGCTGCATCGGAATCCCAGCTATGCTCAACTGTGGTTTTGGGTGAGCAGAGTCCACGAGGCATGCAGGGGAGAGCCAGGTCCAGTGTGAAAGTCCCCTACACCACAACCCCCTCCCACGGGCCCGTTCCCACGACAACAACGCAGAGGCCGCCGCATTCCTGAATTGAGAGAAAGAGAGAAGAGACGGGACCTCACCGCCACCTTCCCTCCTTCCCGAGACAACCGCCGGCGCGAGACGGGTGGGGGGGGGTAGAGCCGAGCCGAGCGCCGCCCGTAGCCGCGGAGGTTCGAGCGGCACAGGCGCGCCATTGTCTCCATCTCACACAATACGAATGCGCGTGCACGTGTGTGCGCGCGCGTGCGTGCGCGTGCGTGTGTGCGTGCGCGCTAGCGGGAGGAGAGCCGTAGTGGCACGGTTGGAGCAAAGTGCCGCGGAGCGAGCACGCGCGGTGCCCGGCGAGGAATTGTCGAGGCCAGCGCCACTTGCGCCACACATTGCCCCAACAGTCTAGAAAGGGTATTCTCGGTGGCGGTAGTGGTTTTGAGCACTGCGCTTACCCGAAACCTGAGCACACCCCGCAACAACCTGTCACGCGAGCGGCGCTCATCCATGCGGTAAGCAACCAACGATCGAGGCGGCGCAACAGCCCTGCTTGGGCTTGAACCGGGAGTCCCTTTTTGAGTCGGGGAAGCAAAACCACGCGGCGGTTCTCTCCTCACCTCCGGCAGCCGAGGATGCGCAGTCAAGATGGAGCTGCTGCTGCTGCTGCGGACAAGGCACGACTTGCATCAGACGGAGGGCAGACGCTGCTTTCAACGAAACCGGTCGAACCAGAAAAATCTGTTTTAATAACTGTTCGGTGACAGGAGACGGGGGAAGGGTTTGAAGCAGAAGACGCATTGTCCCATTCGGTGACTGTTTTATTATTCCCTAGCTGCTCTCCGAGGAATCACCTGGTGACCGACCTGTCACTATCAATGAAGTGGCTCATGTGTATGGCGCTGGGCCAGTAACCGCATTGTCCAATATTAACGGCCGGGAGAGAGGGGGGGTATCGGTGTTAGTGCAAAGCAATGAAAAGCCACTGACGTAATGTGTATTTATACAATGCTATACAGTCTCATGTCACTGCAGACAGCGTGGAGACGTGGCGCAGTGGTCGGTGAACCGCACTATCCACAAAGTCACCGGACAAAGTTGTATTCTCGGCCAAAGGCTGACATCACTGGCAAGTGAATTCTAAAATATAGCAAAGGTTTGACAAGGGGCTATAATATAAAAAAATACAATTGTGGCTGGAAGAATCAATGTTTCTTTTTATGTTCGTGTGTACGTTGTAATTAGTTTGTGTGGTCCGGTTCGGCCACTGAAAGGCACACAATGCACCACAGCGCAAAAACAAACAAAAAAACCTCATCGATTCTTCAAAACCAAATCTCACTGCCCAAAATTCACGTTGAGCTTCTGTCGCTCAACAACCTTCAAGCGGACCACACATTAAACACACACGACAAATGATCCAATAATGCAAAAAATTAGTGTTCGCCTGCACCGCAGTAATGCGAGACCTGGGCCTGCTTTCATCTCACTAACGCGTTGTTGGTGTCGGGTCCAATTTCAAAGGTAAGGACACGGGGCTACGATGCTTGCAGTCAAGGAGAAATATAATTGCGGCCCGTTTTTAAGTGGTTGGCCTCATGTGATCACAAGACCGTGTGAAACGAAGTTGTGGGTCATACCAGGCCTCTTGGCCTTAGGTTCCGAAACAGTGTTTTAAATTAATGATGACCCAACTCTGCAAATTTGCACAAACCTGAACGTGTGCAAATATGCAATAACAATGCCTTGGCTGCTTTTCTCTCTCGCTCTCTTTCAGTTTGACAGAAATTACATTTTAGCTCTGGATTTTTCACTTTGTCCACAGGATCCCACACAAACGTCAAGGGGCAATTTACATGTTGTCTTTCAAAGACATGATAGATTAAAGCTGCGATTCGACTTCTCTACCAAGACCAATAAAAAATAGACTGACCCAGTGCGGCGCAGTGGCGTGGCTCGCATCACTTGTAAGTGACGTTAGCCATTGAACAGCACGCTAACCACAGCAGTGCGAACTACTGCAGCACCGCTCGTCATTGCCATACAGATGAAGACAAAGAACACCAGTATAACCTTCATAACAGATTGTGAGGACAAGTGCTGTTAGCGAGCATCTACGAAGGCTGGCACGGCACAGGAGCCCACCAGTGGAGACATCACCCCGCCGGGACCTGTTCAGATATCACTCGTCACCGATTTTAGACGTGGCCACGAATCAAACTCAGGGTCGTCGGATTTATAACCCTGCGCGCAAACCTGTGCATTACCGCTCCACTCCACCTCCCAGATAAGAGGAATCACAAATAATAGGCTGGCAGATAAAGAGCTCCATTTGTACAGAGACGCTCTGATGGTCTGCTAAACTTTTTTAACGAGAGGGCGAGCAGCACACTTCGCTGCAGATGACAAACACACGCACAGCCGCACAGCCTGCAGGCAATGGCCTTGACCTTGGCCAAGTCCTAACCAAGCATGGCAGAAAATAAGTGCTGCCAGGTTTGAGATAGATTTGCCAGTCACCCGCACTCACCTTAGATAAACAGCCCTGGGTTTTGTTATAACCCTCAATTTTACCATTTACTTGCCGGCACAGCACATTTTGTTTATCAGTCTCAATGGTCTCGCCCGATTCTGCCAGGTCCCCAAAGATTACATCGCTGCTGATAATGTGATATGCATGTTCTGCACCGTAGTGGACACGCCATTTGTTTAGCGTAAATCCACACAAGCTGGTCAATGTGGCTTTCAAAAGCATGTACAGTGAATCCTGGCGGTAGTGGGTGATCATAAACCGCATCAGCACTTCCCATGGGCGATGTGAATAACTGAAGCACAAGTGGCGATTACAAGACAACACGCACTCTTACTGTGGCAAACTTCACACAAAGGACATCGTCAACAGTCGCCCCCCTTATATTCACAACCCGGTGTGGTATGGCAAAAGGTCATTTCCGCGTCCGATGATGTTCTTGACTGCCAATAAAAACTCGATCTAGCAGAATCAGAATCTTTATTTATCCTGGAGGAATTCGCCGAGCTAGGAAACTGTTTTGCACATTTGTCCAGCAGGGGTGGGTCAACGAGTCCATGTTGGTATTTCTATTCAACAGAAGTGAATCATCATCATCATCATCAGCCACAGGAGCCATGATCAATCCACCGCTGGATTTGGGCTCTGACCAAGCCGTTGCCACATCTGGCAATCTTGAAATGTAACTATCCATCTAGCACAGGGGTCGGGCAAACCAAATAACTAAGAGCCATTTTTTTCTAATTCGGTGAGAAATTCAATATTTCAAGACCCGCAATTCATGTGAATACGAGACGGTGGGTCCTTAATAAATAACGTCACGAGCAGTCCTTCAAGAGCCACCGAATACGGCTCCCTGAGCCGTAAGTTGCCTCCCCCTGGCCTAGCACCTGCGTTTGAGCTACTGGAGGTGTTCTCTCTTCTAGCTACCACTCCATAATTCGTCTTCACCACCCGGCTATCATCGCTTCTGGCGACGTGTCCCACCCAAGCTCATTGGTATTAAATCAATACGATATGCCTAACTTACATTGATTATGACATTCAATAATTCAGGTTATCTTTTATTTTATTTAACACCGTATGTAGCGATGATCGTGACTGACTTAAGTATACAGTATGCTTATTATCAGATTTTAAAAAATATTTAAATTTGGCCACAATTTTTTTGTATCCAGAAGTCGTGAAGTTTTACTCAGAGGGCAGGGAGATAGTCTGAAGTTCTACACTGCTTTAAGTATTGTGCTAAGCAAGAAAACCTACGCACAATCTCCATCAACCGTGAACCAAGTAATTTGCGTCTCACAGAATGAGAAATTACCACTCGGGTTCATGGACACATTTACCCACTCCAACACAGCCTGGGCCAAGTGCTGTTATACCTATTCTTAGGTTTTGTCGGTAAAGTCACGTAGGTAAAAAATGTTTTTAAAAGTAAAATATCGTCATTTTTATTTTACTTTTATTAATTTACATTTTTTACCTACGTGACTTTACCGAAAAAACCTAAGAATATGAATCCTTGCAGTCACGAAAGCTTCAAATCTAGAATGCTGTTATACCTATTAAGAATTGATAGGCGCTTAATACACATACACGTAACCACACACACACTCGCTGTAATGCCATCCTCGTTCAACTACACGTCTATTTATACGTGTTCAGAACTTCATTTCCCTGCGTTAAGTCATTTGGCTGCAGTCCTATCAACAAAACACGTGTTCCCGTATCCACGGACGGACATCAGCTGAGACTACCCCCCATCGCCTTGACTTGCGCGTCTTGAGCAGATCAGAATGAGAATATGTATTTATCAAACTTGATTTGGCGCTTTCGTGACTGCAGGAATTACTCTTTGGTTCTTTCGGTAAAGTCACGTAGAAAGAGAAATATAATGCAATACATTATATTTCTACATTTACTAGGTTTTGTTTTCTCTTTCATGTGTATCTGATGATGATTGCTTGTGTTGCAATCGAAATGTCGTATACTATTATTTAATGTATTATTTTCTCTTTCTACGTGACTTTAACGAAACAACCAAAGAGTATGTATTTATCCTGGAGGAATCCGATGATCTATGAAGCTCTTTTTCACAGATGTCCACTGCGGAACTGCTGGGTCATTTCATTTCTTGCTGCCAACACCGACAGTAACCAAAGGCGTGCATCATCACCAACATCATCAGCCACGATCAAGGCTAAGATTACGTGAAACAACACCCTAAAAAAGAACACGCTAAAAGGAGCATCAGAAAAGGTGTCACACGCATCCACCAAAGTTATTCACAGTGTCAGAATATTTTACGAAAATCGGGTTCGGACAAAGCCACGTCTGTTTAACAGAGTTAAAGGATCAAGCGTCTAAGAATCAAATATGCTTGCTTGAGACGTGCAAATGTACAGATCTGCTCACACAGCAGAGTTTCCACTTGTGAAAACGTTTCCCTACTTCTCTGGGGGACCCAGCACAGCCAAGTCCAGGGGTTTTTTTCCCCTCTCTCTCCAAACAAAAGGTCAGGGGAAAGAATTTATGGCGAAACCTTCGGGCTAGCGTGGGTGTTTTGCCGCGGTGCTTTCTAAAGCGAAATTCAGTCAATGATTTTAACATTATACGATTTTACATTATACGGTTTTTATGTTATACGATTTTCCCTTATAAGGTTTTTTTATTATACGATTTTACACTATACGATTTTTACGTTTTTACAGTACGATTTTACATTATACGTACAGTAAATGTGATTTGGAATTGTTCGAGTTCAAGGTTATTGGCACAAAGCTCGTCACAATAGCCGTCCTTCGATTGTCATCAAGTACAAAGTGAACTGCAGTTTGAGGATGTATTTGTCAGACTGTCTTCAAGATCCTTCACAGACTCTTACCCCTTCCAACCTCTCATCTCACTCTACAACTCCCACACACACACACCCTCTCTAACTCCATCGACCAAGGGCTTGCTGTGAAAGCCCCAAGTCAACCTTCGCCCGGTGGGAGGTCACTCACTCTCCCCTGCTGCTCCTACTGTCTGAAACTCCTTTTCCCCAGCCATCCACGCTGTTCAAATCCAGGCCACCTCTTTTTTTCATCTGGCTATGTTTTTACCGGCTCACTCTCTCTCTGAATAAATTATGCCCACTGGCTCCGAACAGCGTCTTTCATCAGGTCGCAGTCGCATTTAGGCGCTACATAAATCCACGTCGTAATCGACTGTATTTACTGCCGGGTATTAACTACGATTTATTTTTAGGCATCGAATGGTGTATCAATTAATTTGATGTAAAACATATACCTAATACGTGCATCCAATAATGCGTCTAATAATAATACTGGGACGAATTAATTAGGACTTATATAACAAATCAGTGCAATCACTCAATACGGTTGTCACATTTCGGCAGTGCTAAACTACACCACCGCATCG
>JAAXLI020003621.1:0-10504 GCA_014621495.2 Entosphenus tridentatus | reverse complement strand
CGACTTGTGCCCGCCCTCACAGTCGGCCATATTTGCGGAATACACCACGCCGCCGTTGACCCTGGCCATTGACCAAGCAACTCAACGTTCCTACCAGATCCCTCCGCAGGAGGAATGTGTTAACTGAGAAGCGTCGGGAAAACTGCCGTTGTCATGGTTTAGCACACTCGACTTAAAATCCAGAGATCGCCGGTTCGATTCGATCTGGCGCGGCAGCTGATTTGAGACGTTTAAATGGGTAGGCGACAGTATTGATCGGCAGGTCGCGTGTGGTGGGGTAAAGCGTGGGTACGCCCACCTTTGCGAACAGGTCTGGTCAACGTTAAAAAGTGCAGTAGCCCAATGGCGATTGACATCAGTTAATCGTCTGGTTGCAAGTGGTGAGATAAAGTGTGGGTTTCTCCAACTCTCCGAGACATCTGCTTTTCGCTTGCAAGTTTCAGATTCACTTCAATACACCCGTCCTTGGACGGGCAAAAGGCTTGTTTAAGAGAATGGTGCAAGTCTGCACATTACGTTGGTTAGTCATGGAATGGTCAACCTTTATTGGTTACAACACTTCTTTACCCAGGAACGCCTCTGAGTTTCTTCACTACAGTATTATCAGGATAGTTAAGCTTGAGATTTTATAGCAATTTCCTGTTGGGGTATTTTCATACTTGGAAGGAAACCGGATTACAATATGTGTGAACAACAGAGATGAGGAATTCAAACATCTGCAGTGAAACAATGATCACTTTCTGTCATTTAAAGAAGTAAAATTTTAGGGGTTGGGGGGGGAAATCACTTGAAATGTTTTATGCAACCACATGAGATTATTTTCTGTACTTCCTAAAGGCATCTCCCTGCCCTTAATGGGCATGTCTTACATAAGGTGACACCATCCTTGATCGACCAACCCTACTCCAAGCCTGTTCAATTAAATGGGTGTGCATACTTTCATGCTCACTGTAAAATAAAATTCCACCTAGATCACGACTACACCCAACACACATTTTCAGCCTAAAATATTCCTTACACTACAGTACGGTATCGATCCACCCGACCAAGGCTTCAGATGTATGTGGTGTATGTTTGGACAGAAGCATGTTGTGTTGTGTGCTGTTGGGAAAAAAAGTTAAACACGTGGTTGTAATAGATTGAGCGGTAGACTACAGAGTACACACGTTAGCAAGCAGTGCATTAAAGTATGCCAATATAACTAGTCCCTTCCAAGATTATGATTAGTACAGTACTGGAGTGTATCTGATAGGATGACCACAAGCACTCAACAAGGTTACTTCCTTGTCACAAATAACTGGTTTTGAGTAGTCCAAGACACCTTTACAAACCAGATTCCAAAATGTGGAATGCAGTTTAGAAAAAGTAGCACATGGCACTTGAACAGTCTTCTGATAACATTTCCAACTGCCCAACTATTTTGATATTTGAATGCCTTAAAATATGATATAAGGTGTAACGTTGCTGCTTTAGTGAACCTATAAAAGGTAAAAAAAAACAATTCAAGGGTTTGTTTATTGTACCGAGAGAAGATGAAATTCAACGTTTACGCTGGTCTTCAGGACATTAATATTCCCTAAGAAACATTTACAGATAATGTTTTCCTGAATAATGAAGCATATTTCTGGAGAATGGTTATATCAAGAGTGAGTTTCATGCCTTAATAATGATTATGGTACTCTTAATCCACTGCTTGATGCATACCACTCCATGCAGTCTCAGTTACAGGGGTTTAACGACTGCATACAGTACTTTTTTTCCAACCTGTTCAGTGCAGGTTGGTGGAGGGGTGGGTGCCAGGCCACCAGAAAAAAACTAAGGTCACCAGTTTCATAGTGTGGTCTGCTAACCATTGCGCCATCACTCAACAGGTCCAAACAATGAATCCTAAAATGCTTCTTTCCGAGCCAGTGGAAAATCCACCGAATGCCTGCATTATTAAAGGCATGTCCAGAACAGTGCATGCACCAATGTTGCACATTGGAGAAAAGCATAGCAAAGTTCAGAACACATTGACTATGGTAGAATGGCCATTTGGCTGTAGACACAATAAAGGTACAGTCTTTGGAAGAGGTAATGTATTCAGCAAAGCTATAGCATATGTTCAGGAATGTGAGAAATGTAATAAGGTGTCCAGAAGCAGTAAAGGGTGCTCCCTCTCAAATGAATTGTTAGTTGCAATCGTGTATCCAAAATGTCTGCTTTCTTAACATGACCTCTTAATTGCAAGCCAGGAAAAGTGCAGTATATGGTAGGGGAAGATGTTCTCAAGACAATGGCTTAAATATGGCTATCTGGCTCATAGGCTCATAACACTATGATGTACTCTACAGAACTGGACCTTGTGTGTGATAATTCATTAATAGGCATGCGTAACAGTAGATTACCTACTTAACAAAATAATGGTATCCAAACTGCACCATCCATATAACTAGTGGTCCCTCGTGACCTTACATAGTGACATTTTGCATTATTATATTGGTCTATGTTTTTTATTTCAATAACTATATGTACTAGAATAATGAAAGGTTTGCTTTATATGCAATATTTGCCAACACAAAACTGTTCAAAATGGGTCCATCGACGTGTAGCCTTCTGGGGCTTTGCTTTAACATTCACACTTTCTGTCCACAGTGTTCAAGATCTGAATGCAGTGCTAAGTGCCACAGGATGGACGGTGGGCGCGCGGGCCCAATGCAGACCCAGCGGCGCATGCTGCTGGGCATAGGGGTGCTGCTTCTGGTGGACTTTATCTGGGTGGCATCCTCAGAGCTCACCTCGGTACAGCACACATTGTGAGCCAGAAACATGCTAGCTGGCAGTCATGCCGTCGTGTTCATTGTTGGGTCATATTCAATGTAGTCAGCTTATTTCAATAAAGCCAATGTCTTCAGTCTTAGTGGCCCACTGACGACACACAACCTGATACACACAGCCTCGGTGTATATTCAGGAGAGAACAGGTGATGGTTTTCTGGGTTGTGCCTCAATGTAATGCAATTTCTGTTTTCCTGCTAAATCTGCCATCTCTCTAGTACATCTACACAGAGTTCAACAAACCGTTCTTCAGCACCTTTGTGAAGACATCTCTGTTCTCTCTCTACCTGCTGGGCTTTGTGCTGTGGCCGCCATGGAGACGAGCTTGTGCACAGGGATGCCCTACCCAGTCGGTGAGAGCACGCAGAACACCCAGCTTTCACATCTTGGATGCCATGGCTATTCCGTCATAGATGTAAATTGGACAAGCTCCTATGGAAGAGTGACTTTCACAGGGAAGACAGTAGTCAATAGATTATGTATAAATCCCTTTATTTCTTAAGTGGCTATTCACCAGCACTGGCTCAAGCAAGCATGACTGTGCTGATGAGACACTGTCGAAAACATTCCAGAGTTTGTACTGAATCATCGCTGCTGAAATTGTGCACTCCCAGAAGGCCTTGTGGTCGAGTAAGTGTTCATTCCCAGAAGACCTGTGTTTGATGTAAAAAATATTTTGTGGAAGGACGGATATATTAAGGAGCTGTACTGTCTGCAAAAAGGTTAGCTTAAGAATGTGTGAAGTTAACTAACTTCAAAGATTACTAAAAATCCCTTTGCTCCCCTTTGCATTGAAATATATCTAGAGATTAAAAAATAATTATTAAGTTGGTTTACATTGTAGTTGTTTTCCAATTCTTAGGTGTTTTTTTTATTAGTACAGTATTAAATAGAAAATATATATCTCTTAATCATATAGAAAAATGCACACATATAAAATATTGCAAAGCCAAGATGAAAATACAATATTTAAGCAGGCAAAGAAAGCTTTTTTAAGAAGCCTTCAATCTGCCTCAGTGTTCCTTAATGTTGTGGCCTCATTGTGGGTAAGGCTCTTTTTATAATGTTATCTGATGATGTCACTAAGGCAGCAGGGATGTTCTGTAATAACTATTCTCGGCGAGTATGAAAATACTCTGGTTATGTTGCTTCACAACTGTGAAAATTAAACATGCCACCAATATTTCCCTTGTGTGAAAATGGGGGGGTGATGTAGTGACATAGCGCTGACTTATACAGCAGCTGCAACTGTAGGTGGGCACTTAGCGCACACGCCGTTGAGCATATACGCGGATGTGCCAGCAGGGCGGAGGAAATGGGGCAAGGGTCACCGTAGACTTCGTGGGGAAGCCCCTGGAACCGCCGCGGATTGGCGGGACAGCTGCTACGCAAAATTTGCGGGGTGAGCGGCTACGCATCCATGAGGGGAGAGCGGCTGGATGTCGACGGCGAGAGCGGCTACGCAAGGAGGTGGGAGCGGCTATGCATCGACGGAGAGAGAGCTGCTGGGCGTCGATGGCGCGAGTGGCTATGAAAGACGGCAGGAGCGGCTGCGCATCGACGGCGAGAACGGCTATACATCGACAGGGGGAGAGTGGCCGAGCGTCGATGGCAAGAGTGACTACGCCAGGTGGTGGGAGCAGCTGAGCGTCGAAGGAGAGAGAGCGGATGCACATTGACAGACAGAGAGCAACTACACGTCGACGGAGCGAGAGAATGGGGGCTGCACATCAACGGAGAGAGTGGGAGCTGCACGTCGATGGGGAGAGCGGCTGAGATTTTCCCGTGGTCAAGCGCTGACCAAGCAGCATTGCGGAGGACCGCCATGTGTAGAAGGGTGCAGGCCAGCACGAGGCGCGTATCCCAGGGGACGGCGCGGAGTAGAGCGGGGAAAACCAAGCGGGAACTTCCGTCGGAGGACCTCCCGTGGCTGGTGTGCGCCATTTTGAGCCGGGCGCAGGAGCGCGTGGAGGAGGTGCGAAGAGTGACGTAGCTGCACGAAGCTGCTCCTGATCTGGCACGGGAGGCTCGCACAAGATTCCTGCAGAGAAAGTGGATGGAGAACGAGATGCCCTACGCCTTCTGGTCAGCGCTGCTGGTGCTGGGACGTGAGGCATACCCACTTTTGGGTGAGGGGGCGCTCAACCTTCGAGTGATGGAGAAGTTGCGGGAGCTGGCAAGAAAATTGAGGGTTGCCCTGCCCTCCGCCATTGGCCCAGAAATGTCATCCTCAACGGTGGGCAGAAGATACAGGTCTTCGAGGAGAAACAGCAGCGGACAAGGTGGGAGGCCGCGACATATGGTGGCGGCGGTGGGGTGCCGGGGGGCTCAAGCAACAATATCCCCGCGGGAGGACCCGCGGCGGGGAAAGCTCCGTCTGCCCTAGGGACCCATGCCCAAGTGCTCCATGTGTGGTCGGTCGGGCCACACTGCTGCGGAGTGTCGGGGTGACGAGTAACCACCTGTAGGTCAGTCGTGCTCGCTGGGTCGTCAGCATAGTCAACTCAAGCCCCGCCAGACTGGGTCTCTTAGGCCTACCGAGACCGCCAAGTGTGAGGTCTCGGGGACCGGATCCAAGTGGGCGCTGCCGAACGGTGGGGGGTCATGCCCTTTGAGCCGAGGACTCTGCCTCCATCGTCTCTTGGCCCTCTGGGTTCCAGAGGTACAGGACCCCGCTGAGACGGGGGTGACCGGCGCCATGGACCGGATCACATGAGCTATGTCCCGGGATGGGGGGACTCTCCCTTGCACTGAGAGGGGATCTGAGAGTGAGGGGGTGTTGGGGCTAAGGGCCTGGTGGTGTATCGGTTGCGTGGAGGCACCGCGTTGTGTGTGTGGTGTCGCCGATTCGCGTATGGGGGGGCGCCGCGTTGTGTGTGGGGTGTCGCCGATTTGCAGATGGGAGGCGCTGCGTTGTGTGTGGGGTGTTGCCGATTTGCGGATGGGGGGCCTGTGGGAGAGTTGTCGATTCATGGGTGGGGGCGCCATGCAGTTGAATTTACCGATTCGCGAGATCGGGGGCGTCGCGTTGGGGTGAGTGTAACGGGATTATGGGGAAGTTTTTTTTTTCTCGTTGATGTTCCACGAGTTAAGGGAGTTGCCCTGCCTGCTTACCGGTTGTTTCTGCTGTATTTGCAGCCGGGACGGCTGTTTTTTTTAACGGAGGGGGGGTAATGTAGTGACATAGCACTGACTGTTGTAGAACAGCTGCAACTGTAGGTGGGCACTTAGCGCACACACCATTGAGCATATACGCGGGTGTGCTGGTAGAGCGGAGGAACTGGGGCAAGGGTCACGGTAGACCTCATACAGAAGCCTCTGGAACCCTCTGGTGGGTTTGAGAAGGGAGGCGTGGGTAGGGCGGATCCAAGCCACAACGAGGGGAATATAAGCAGCAGAGAGCGAGAGCTCCAAGCTGCCGGTCGTCTCGTCGTCACCGCCTTCGTTGCTGCCGCCTTCGCCCGATCATTGCACGGCCGGACAGTGGTTGGCTGTCTCGGTCGACGCTGTCGGTGCAACACGGACAGGGTCCTGTCTGGGCCAGGTCATGCGACAGCATGGTCATGAGAGAGAGGGGGCCCGAGTTGGTGGCGGGAACTCAACAACAATAAAAGGGGAGGACGGTGACTCCTGCGACTACCTCATCTCTGACTGATGTGTGTGCGACGCACGCCACCTGCACACACACACAAGCCTCGAGCAAGAAGGAAGAACAGACCTACGACACTACAGATTTATTCTGTACTTTGCCTAATGTAGCAATGAGAGAATTTTCTTGATACAGTAGTACCTAATGTGTCACAGTTACATACCAAAATATGCCCTTTGTGGAGCAGAAACAGACTGAAATCACATCCCTTCAATACCTCAATGCAACATCCTTCTACAAGTATTTATTTCACAGTATAATTTTTATTTTAAAAATTCCATTACCAAATTGCATATTCATATTCAATGCATGTTGTACAAAAATATGCTTTCTAAATGGTGGCATGGCAGGATTCTTTTAAAGTGCCTCAATCTCTGTAGATGTACTTTGGGATATGGTCATATTTAGACATCGCACGAGTCTGATTTGTAAGTTATTTTGTTGGTTTGTCAAAGTGTCATCACTATTTTGCAAATGTCAGTAGCTCAGGAAGAAATTACAAAAGTAAACAAAACAGTATAAAACCAATTATTGCTTTTGAAGTATGTTTATTGGAGGTCTTATTAGGTGATTATTGATCAAGGCCAACTCCTGTAGCTAAGCTGGCCATTGCAGACTTCCATTTGCTCTTAATCACTAATACATATGTCGTGACAGGGTGCCATCTGTTGACCAGGAGGGATAATTACGGGTATGGGTGCGTTATATAATAGCCAACCATAAGGGGGGCGTAACTGGGCTTAAGGTCAGAGGCGGGGATCAGCTCCGGGAACCTGCTCGAAGGTTCTAGAAGGGGGCGTCGCATGAGGCGGGGCTTGGTCACGCTGAGGAGTATATAAAGGGGACGTAACCGGAGGTACGGGGCTGTCGTAGGGGTCCGGGTCTTGGCTGCCGTCATCTCTTCTCCATCGCCCGGCCGCATGGCCGATCCGCTGTACGGCTCCCATCGTCGTCATGGCTGTATTAGTCAGCCAGCTATATAGTTAGACGTCGGCGATGGGGCTGTATGAGTGGGTCAGCCATGCGTAGCCCAATATACATGTTGCTCCGTGATTGTGCCTGTAAAGTGTGAGAAATAAACAAGGAGCCCTCTACACGTCGTGTCTCGGAAGTCACTCGCTACACTTGTACCACATTAATTTGTAATGACACATCTTGTGTCTCAATACTGGTACTATTATAAGGCAGGTGTTGTGACAGTATACCATTGTACAAATGTTCTTCCTTTTCTTATCAGAGGGAGCCACTCTATGTACCCGTGGAGGACAATGAAGAAGACAATACCACAGGTGGGCAGTGCAGCTGGATTTTTCTGTGGGTCTTTAATTAAAAGTAATACCACTCAGAAACGCTCAATTGCTAGTGAAATCACGCACAAACCTGCCTCCCCACAACATCCTAGAAAAAACACGTGGATGAGCACGGCATCCTAGAGCACAGATTCCATATAACAGAGTACAGCACGTGTATATTTCTTAGAATATGCAGTGTGTAAGTGATATGTGTGTGACTGGTGTGTGTATGTAGAAGGGAACCCAGCCACATGAGTTTGATTCCCGCTCTCAACATCAGTGACGAATATCGGTACCGGCCCTGGGCCTCCCCTAGGTTGACTCAGCCTTAAATTAGTACCTGGTGCAGTGTGTCAATATCAGCACTGGGGAGATAAAGGTGGCCAGTCGTGGTGTTGGCCACCCATCCCCTTGTGTACTATGCCAGCCTTAATAGTTGCTCACTAACAGTCCTTGCTCTTAACAGTCTGTTGAAGACTATATGGGTGATCTTTGTCTTTTGTGTATATAGCGATTGAAGTGATCGTAGTGATGATAAATTATATCTTGATTTGTTTAGTTTATTTGTTGTGTGTCACCCCAGAAAAGTGCATAGCAGGTGCCTTCAGAAGCATTTTTTGTTATTATGTATCACCTTGCCCTGTAATTCACATACATCTTGACATTGTTGTGGTTAACGTCATTCCATGCAGATTGTACTGTCACTTCTGAATTTGGGTGGCCAGGCACCTGTACGAGGCAGCAAGTAGTTGGCTGACTTATCTGCCTATACATTATTTGAGTGTTTTCCTCTGTGCGGGTTGGGTTTTTGTCTTCCAGTTTGCTTTCTGAATAAATGGCCTTGACACATGGAGGCCTCCCTGAGAATATATCTGTTGTATGTGCCTCAGTAGTTTATGTGCACTGTGGTGCAGTTGAAAGGCCATCAGAGTGCGCAGCGAGTCCTGCAGAGAGCGCAGCCACCCCTGCGGAGTGCCGAACGCCCTTGCTGCAGGACTCCGTGTCTGCAGAAGGACCCCCCCAATGCAACAGGAAGCTCTCGGTTGCACAAGTAGCCAAGCTCAGCTTCTCTTTCTGCTTCGTGGTGAGCCTTGTTTTTCTCGTTCACCCATGCAGTTTATGCTTCGTATAAATTACCAGCAATACAATGTCTTTCTTATTGCAAGCTATGCAGTACAAGGTTGTGAATAATTTAAACAGAAAATCTATATGCGATCGGTTTCAAGCTCCCCAGAAGGATTTACATAACAAACCACTCCCGACCGATGAGACTCAATGAAGTTGATTTCAAACTATGGTTTTCCTTGTGTATTTTCCAAATTTGCAAAGTTTAAAAATTTCACACCACATATCACTAGTTTGGGGTTATACGTAGCAATCATAGCCACCAACTGGCAGACCCAATGCCCCAGGTCACTCTTGAAAATGAGACGATACTTGTCTCTTAATTTCTCACCTGGTTAAACAATATTAACTTATTAACTTGTTCAAACAAATTAAATCGTAAAGCTTTGGTCCAGAAGGCCCTCTGATGGATAAAATGCTATTTAAAATTAAATGGTTGGATATTTTTTTACCCTTAAACAGGTGTCTTGTATAATGATTTTATTTAGTACAATATCTGCAAAGATCAATACTGCTGTACAGTCGGATCCTACTGTAAATTAATGGATGAGAATTAGAATCTTTATTTAGACTGGAGGAATCTGATGAGCAATGAAGCTCTTTTTCACAGATGTCCAGTAAGGGCAGGTCAGCAAGTTACAACAGCAAACAATACAAAAAACGATAGGAGCGCAAAATAGAGAAAAAAGGTAAGCAAGTCAAGCCATGTGCAAGCAGAAGTCAGTAAAACTTTTAAAATGATTGATTACAAAAAACATATGATCATAAAGATGTGCTTCATTCATGACTTAATCATTAAATTGTTACAATTGTTACTTTTAAACGTGTATTTAGACGTTTATGAAACAGAGTAATGCATTGATCTAAGTTTGTGGTTAGTGCATTCAAAGGTGTCATTAATGTTGACATGCTTAAGCTCTGGACAATCATTGATGTTCTTTGGACCCTACATTTTGAATGTTGTTTCCACAAACCGTAAAAGCGTTTAGATCTATATTTGGGTCTTTCGGTAAAGTTACGTAGATAGGTTCATTTTCTTTGAACCTATCTACGTGACTTTACCGTAAGACCCAAAGAATATGAATTCCTACAGTCACAAAAGCTTTAAGTCAAGATTTAGCGTTTAGATCATAAAAAATATTTCACGTGATTATTTGGCCCAGTGTGCATTGTACCAGAGTACTTGCCTCCTACTAATCAGAAGGTTGTGTAGAGTCACCAATGGATGTCCTATGAAGAGATTGACTCTCACTAGCAGATTGCAGTATTTCCACAACTGACTTACACCATCTTTGGGGGGGATGAGCACCACTCCACCTCTGAGCTTTGCCCCACACACCCTTTGCAATGTTCGACCTATGACGTTTCGTAGTATGAAGCAACCAGTGTGTTATAGCCTAATTGTCACATTGGGTTCATGTCTTGAGGCAAATAAATATCATTTTCGAAATTCTATCAGTGAGTGGAGCATCAGTAGGAAGGGCACAATACAAATACCTCACTCGTATCGCTAACATCACTACATCTGCATCACTGCAGCGTACCTCACGTTAAATGTCAAAATAATGTTTACAGTTACACTATGAGATCTCTTTTACCAGTGGCAAAATATAATAGTAGGT
>JAAXLI020003620.1:0-10508 GCA_014621495.2 Entosphenus tridentatus | reverse complement strand
CAGAAAAAAGGGGAAAACCCCTATTAGTATATTTTGGTGCTGGTAAAGGAGATCCCATGATATAATCCAATGTATGCAACTGACAGTTAAACCCCAATCTTTGAGATAGTAAATAACGTGATGAAGTAACCAAAATGCAGCTCTCTGCATATGAATTCGACGCATAACAAAGTTCCATCATCGTCAAGGTCGAGTCTGTCCGAGACTATCCCGCTCCCTGCCACGCTGGTATCGACCGGGGGCCCGCCCGCCCCTCACCCTACGTCCTGCAGGTGGTGGGGTCCACGGGACGTCGCCACGTAGCCCTGTCGGGCTTGTGGGGGGGGGGGGAGAGTCACCCGGCCACCAGGCGCTTGCTGGCGAACACCGCCCCGAGGCCTGGCTCCAGGGGGCCTGTTCCGGTATCCCTCGTTCGGGCGAGGGTCTCTGATGTTTATACATCCGAGGCGTTCATAAGGGGCTTTTGTTTTGACCCCCAGACCTGTTCGCCAAGGAAGACCCGACCAGGAGCACAAGGCTCCAGGCAGGCGGCATAGCTCTGAGGGTGATTGTAACACACAAACCCCAACACCACGATGAGGTTACGACCCTGGGCGATGACCTCGGGGGCCGGCCCAGGACACGCTGGTGGGACAATGTTGCTCAGCTGGCCTGGGAACGCCTGGGAATTCCCCAGGAAGGGCTAGAGCCTATGTAGAGTAGTGTAAAGTGTAGTGTATAGCGTAGTCGTGTATAGTGTCGTAGTACTGGAGTTTGTCGCCAGGGAAAGGGAGGTTTGGACCGACCTACTCAACACGCTACCGCCGCGACCCTCACCAGGACAAGCGGATTGAGAAACGAACGAACTAGTATAACAAAGGTCGAAACCAGTAACCTGTTCTCGAATCAAACAATAGAAAGTTATGAATACATCACAAGAACGAAAATAACACTGTACTACCAACTCATTGAAAATAAAATTGTTACAAAACATTTGGGGGAAAACATATGACCAACAAAATAACTAATTAAAGTCATCTGTATAATCTTGGGTGTAACTGATAAATATTATTGCTGATTTTTCAATAAAGTGTTTCACTACTTTGCATGCATGAAGCACTCGGAAAAAAATTGCAGAAAGGCTTAGGTTTAAAAATAATTGGTTTCATGTTATTTTAGGTCTCAGACCAATCTGCTCACACATTTATAATGCACGTGACTTTGATCACCAGTTCATGTGGCTGTGTGAATTCATTTGCCATTGTATATGTGGAAGATAGTTATGTTATATAAATAAAATGCATACAGGCATCGAATTTTCAATCAATAATTGAGTATCACCCGGACCTGAGTTGTTTGTGACTTTTTTGTTGTTGTCTCTTACAAAAAATACGCGATGTGAAATCAACTTAAATGTAAAATTCCTAATGTTCATATAGGCAAATGATAGTGAATCAATTAATCTTCAAAATAATATATTCATCGTCAAAATAATACATAATGCAATTCGTGAATATGTTCACAAAAGTATAATCCCAAGCGGAAATTAATCGCAAGCAAATGTCCATTCTAAATATCATAATGTTCAAACGTTTTGGGAAAAATATCTCTGATCCACGGGGTTGTCACCACCCCAAAGATCCTGCAGTTGTGTCTTTGGAAATGCTGTCCTTGTCCATGTCCACACGTTCCTCAAGGCTTTTAGAGCCGCTACAAAGGCTTGCTGCAGCACTATTCTCACAAGGTCTTTTAACACCGAAGCAGACCATTGTGTTTCCAATTACCTCCGGCATTGCCGAAGCAGTCTTCTCGAGCAATTTCTTGACTCAAAGGAAAACAGAAGGAACAGATGTCACTTGAGGCCATGTCTGGACAAACAGGGTAGTGGGCAGTGCAGAACAAGAATGGGTTTTGTTCTGAATGGCAATAA
Organism: Entosphenus tridentatus; assembly: GCA_014621495.2. Taxonomy (NCBI): domain Eukaryota; kingdom Metazoa; phylum Chordata; class Hyperoartia; order Petromyzontiformes; family Petromyzontidae; genus Entosphenus; species Entosphenus tridentatus. The sequence continues at coordinate 8,599 of JAAXLI020003620.1, read as the reverse complement.
CGTATGTGCTATTACGGTGTTTGAATGAGTCATCCTTCCTCCAGCAATTCGATGTATCTGTCATGATCCAAAACATTTTGGTGAATGGTAGCACATCTAGTGGCTGTATTGGTGATGTGAACCCATTATATGAACTATATATTGGATAAGAAAAACAATGATGATTCCAGAAGCAATGTGATGCATATACATAAATCGATTAATCTATGCATCACTCCAACACTACTTGCTATGCTGCGTTTTATATGGCATCTGGCACTTTTATAGGACTGCACACTGCCTGTTTAAGTGATATCTATGACTGGCTCCATTGTATTTCTTGACAAAGATGTGAGATGACGACGATGTAGGTCTTGCCAAGTAACCATTTAGTCTTCAAATGTGCTACAATGATGAATTAGGTCATTGTTATGAATTCAATAATTACAAGGGACTAAAATAACCTGGAGCACTGCATTTACGTGACAAAGAGGGCTTGATTAGAATCTTGATTTGAAGCTTTCGTGACTGCAGGAATCCATACTCTTTGGTTCTTTCGATAAAGTCACGTAGTTAGAAATAAACTAAAATAACAAAATCGCGACGTTTCGATCGCAACACAAGCGGTCGTCATCAGGCAAAGGAGGTGATGATGACCGCTTGTGTTGCGAACGAAACGTCGTGATTTGTTTTATTTTATTTTACTTCTAGCTACGAGGCTTGATTAGCTCATCAACCCGAAGAGCTACAACTGGATGGAGGCATCCGTAGCAGTCAGGTACTATTTTTAATTTTACCAGGTAAGGCCCATTGAACTATATAGCTCTTTTTTCAGAAGTGACCTGGCTATCACAAACGATTTACTAATGAAGGGGCTTATCATGCTGAAATGTATAGCAGCAGCCAAATACTCTAAACGCACGTTTCTAAATGTGGAGGGAAAATCCGGAGGACGTGTAGAAAAATACACGCTACCACGGGAAGAAGATGCAAACTCCAAATATTCAGCAGATGTTAGGGAGGTCGGGATTGAATCCATGTCCTCCGGTATACCAGGCGAGGTAGTTAACATCTCGACACCGTGGCGATCGGTGTGGTGAAGTATGGTCAAACAAGCCCAATCTCCCTCGCTCCCTCCTAGACCAAAAAAAATGTAACTCAAATAAATAAACATAATTAAAAAAGAATAAAAAAATTATGCATATCGCCATGGGTCCTATATGAATGTGAAATCTTTCTAAGGAGAGAGGTAATTTATTGCAGGAACGTATCATTTATCGCTGGATCGAACAGATGTTTCTGGTTTATTGCCTGTTACAGTCTTGTCAAGGAAGCTTGTACCAGCATCAGATGTTTTACACTGTACATATTCCAGGATAAACATTTACACATATATGCATTTTTTCCATGCCTCACCTCTTAAGCCACACAATTTTTAATTCAACATCAATTGTATACTCTTTGGTTCTTTCGGTAAAGTCACGTAGGTATAAAATAAAATAAATCACGACGTTTCGGTCGCAACACAAGCGTCCGAAACGCCGTGATTTATTTTATTTTCTACCTACGTGACTTTACCTGAAAGAACCATAGAGTATGGATTCCTGCAGTCACGAAAGCTTCAAATCAACATCAATTGTATAACCAGACAACGATTACACTGGTCAACACACTTTTTCTGGCATAAGGTATTCCAACGGTTTTAAGGTAATTTTGGGGTGGTGATTCCAAATCTGGCATCAGTTTTTGTCTATCATATCAGGTTTATGAGATATCAAATATTGCATTTTCAATAAAAACTGCAGAAGAAAAATATTAAATAAATGTGGATATCTACATAAAATGATATTATAAACACACTATCCTAAAAATACAGCACCATATTTTAACACTAAAGCAGTCACGGACTCGCAACAACTTTCAATCATACGTGACAGAGTTAATTTCGGGTAAAATCAATGAAAATGGGGTATGCCGATAGCATAAAAATGATGTGATAGAGCAAATCTGAGATAAGATTTGGAATCAGCACCCTGAAATTAGTCTAAAACAGCTGCAAAAGTCCAGGCCAGAAAAAAATGGTTTTTTTTGTTGACCAGTGTTATTGACTGCCAAGTCTCTCATTCAGGAGGGTCTTGCTTTGGAATGTTTGGCCAGTTCCATTAATGAGTGTTTGACTTTCATGTGCATTGAGTTTTTGAACAAGCTGCCCATGATTGGGCAAGAACTCAGGAATGTGGGACGACATCTGAGTACCCGGAGATAACCCACCACGGATATGAGAAGGTGACACTCAGCACTGCCAAATCCCGGCCACCTCATACCCCTATGCCCACAACACCTGGCAAGCCCTAGTAGTTGCCCATCAGGCTCAAGGCCCCCTTATCTTCCAAAATCTGATGAATTGCAACACATTTAGACGTTCGCGATGTCGGCGCCGGGGGGAGGGGGGTGGGGTCATTTTTCACTGGCACATTACGGATGAAGTATGAGGTCCGATGTTCAAAGTCTGATGCCAAATTGCCACTGCCATGCACCGTGTGTCTTGCATGGGCATTTGACCCACGTTAAAGTGGCCGACTGTGCTTAATCATTTACAGTGCATTCACTCATAGACCTTGGCTGTAGATAGACACATTTCCTCATCCATTGAATCAATGGCTCAGTTTCCAGTGGATGGTTTGCCAAAGTTTAGATACAAATTTTGGCACTGTTCATTTTCTGGGCGCACACTCATTGAGTCACTTTGATGACTGGACCAGAAAGAGTGGCATCTTATTTTATTGACTTGAAACTTTCGTGACTGCAGAAACTCATATTCTTTGGTTATTTCGGTAAATTCACCTAGATAGAAAATAAAATTAAAATAAATAACAATTTTTATTATATTTTAATATAATTTTTATTTATTGTCTATCTACGTGACTTTACCGCAAGAACCAAAGAATGTATTATTTTATTATTATTTTATTAAGCGCCTCAACTGAAGGCTCTCAACATAGTTCATAAAGTAGTAACAAAATAGAGTGATTTAGATGGCAGTGAGGAATAAGCGACTGCAATAGCGGGCACATGGGGGCGGGGGGGGGGGGGTCCCCAAAAGGGGGGGGGGGCACAGGAACGAGTGGATGGGTGAGGGGAGGGAAAAAAAACGTTCCATTTGGTATTTCGCCAAAAAATATATAGCATCACATTTTTGTAAAGATGGTGGACAGTACAGAAACACAGACTAATAATAACTATTATAATAATATTGGGTTGAGGAATAATCTGGTGAGCAACCCATACTGGCAAATCAGGTGAAGTATGGACAAAAAACTGTCGAGACCGAATGGTGTGGAGAGACGTTCATCCCAGATGCCGACAAGTTAATTCGGATTAAACTCATTCTCATTTTGACTGTGACATATTTGCAGTGTCCAATAAGATTTGCTGCACGTTTCTATAATTAGGAACAATTTGTACAATTAATATCGATAATTATGAGGTGCATGTGACAGCGTATCGATGTGTATTGTCACTGTGTGTAAATGACACATGCCGTAATGGGAATTTTCAATCAGTTTATGCCCACATGAATACAAAAATTGTGCGTGTCATTTTTTAAATAACATTTCCAACCATAAGAGATTTTTTTAACGTTAGATTGCGTCAATATAAATGTGTCGTTGCTCCCGCCACCACCCAACGCAGCCAATTAGTAAGGTTTTTCACCTAATTAGCTGTATCGGGTGGTGGCGGGTTGAATAAAACATGAATATTTACGTGATCTAACCCCAAAAAAACTGATCGCGAAAGCCTACGCATTAAACTAACATTTACAACGTTTGGCAAAATTCTGTTGCGAGCGTAACTTAATTTCTGAGATGTAAAATTAAATGTCAAAAAATTGCATGAGTTTTGGCAACGATTTAAATCATTGGATTATGTTCACACATGGGGGGCAATTATTATAATAATGTCTAACATCACCTTTATGTCTAGATTTTAAAACATATATTTTAAGAAAATAATTCCTATCTAACAATGTAATTCATCTATTGAAAATGGCTTTTATGCATGCTGTGAATGAGAGACTTATTTTACTTCTAAATTGTCTAAAATCCACTGTAAATATATTCTTACAATAAAATTGTAAGAAAATATAGAAGTGGTTATGCATTTCCAAACTTTTTTTTGTTACAATTCTCAAACTACTAAAATCCATTCCAAGTTTGTGTCGCTTACTCTTCCAAAGCCAAGACATTGGTAAAGAATAACAAACTCACAAGATATAACAACTTTCAAGCATCGAGAATAACGTCGAGAATAATTCCTCAAATGTTCACTTGAAGATATTTTAATGTTTTCGGTACAACCACCACAATACACTGGATTCGAATCGTGCAATGAAAAGGAATACAAGAAAACTGTGGTGCCAACCTATTTCAGACGTTGTAATCAACAAATAATTAAAAAGCTTTGCAATCTCAATATTATACTGCGCTGTTAATAAGCATAGATTTTTTTGTTTGTTTGCCAAAAATCATACACGTGGCTTCATATATATGGCCAAGAGTAATGTTTGCAAGCAGTGCCCTCCATAAAATCTTTGGCTTTCCTCGGATTTGTTTTTCCCACACCTGGGCTTTATGGCTATTGAATTCTAAAGCTCTGGGCTGATGCCTTGTGGCATGCTATTGATTTCTCCTGGCACCTATGCATTCTGTCATTCTGTATGATCTTTCCATCACCCAGAGGCCATGCAACAGTACGTTAGGAGCTCGTGAGACTGCCATCCAGTGTTAATTTAGTCAGCAATTTTGTTTTATTGCGGTCATAGTCTTAGTGCAGTCGATGACAACCTGTGGAATTTAAGAAAGTCTTATCCGATGGATTCCATTTCGTCATTCTGTCCACCTTGTTGACCAAAGCAGTCAAAAATGTAGTTATGGAATCTTTGTATGAGGTGCGTGTTCATTCCCTCATACCCCCCCCACCCCCCGCCACCATCAATATTATCAGGTCAGGGAATTAGTGAACTCATTAAATCTTGTTACGATGCATACACAGCAGAGACAAATACCTTTCTGGTCTTCCTCAGCGCAGTGCTGTCTCGCAAAAGGTTGCTAAATTAATTTAATCTTTGACTGCATTCAGACTTGTTCATTTTATCTTTGGGTGTTTGGTTAAATAGTCGTAGTCCTATTCACGTTTGATGATGTTAGTCCACTCACAATCATTTACGAAAATACATTTAACAAAAACCTTTGTTTACTTAGCTTTTCATCACTAATTTGTTATAAAAATTAACACACCTGCCATCCCCTCATGGCCCACAAAGACACCACATTACAACCATATGTACGATCAACCTGTGGCGCTGACCGTACTACTGACGGTCTGTACGGTTAGTTCAATAAGAGTGATACTATCAAAGAGAACTTTGTCAATCGACTGGCGGACAAAGGGTGTGTTCTCCAAACCGTGTTCGAGTTACAGGGGTTGTTTGACCATACTTCACCACGCAGGTCATGGCATGTTGATGACAGAGGGAGGCCCCCAATACTGATAGCCATGGCTGGGCGTTTAACTCGGGGCCCCCCGGGTTCACAAGTGAAGGTCGCCGGGATCGGTCGGCACCTTGCCGATGACCAGCGAGGATCTCTAATGATTGTCAACGACTGCTGTGTTCACGTCGCGTGCGTTTTGAGACTGAGCATGCGTGTGCATATCCAGTGAAACTCACTTTCCCACTGGATCCCTTCAGATCAATTGCAACGAGCGCACGTATGGCTGTCACTCAAGAATGTACACCCCGGGCTAAATAATTTCCAGAGACGATGAAAAGACAGACGAGACAGTGAGAGCCCAAAGATAAAATAACCAAATTCTTTGTGCCTTTTGCAGACAGGCAACCCAACCCCAGCCTCTCCACTTTGCGAGCACATGCCCCCATCTAGCCTTCTGCTGATTCTTTACATTCCCCTTTGCCTTGCAACATCTTTGCATGCCAAATCTTTATCACGGGCTTGTAGATAGCCTCCCCTTCTCTGCGCATATAAGCTTACTTGCCATCGGTCTCATGGAAGTGGAATTCTCAATTTCATTAGCCATGAATGAATGGCCTTGGGCAGAGAGAGTCCATCAGGACAATACTGACCCTCACCTAAATGTCAAAAGGTTGGCAAACCTCTTGGGAAATCGACAGAGACAGGCGGATGTGGGAACGAGGTGGGAGGGGGGGTAAAGATTTGTTTTCTTAAAAATCAGAAATCCCGCAAACTATTTACAGATAAATTATCTAATCTCGTGGAATTGTTGTGAAACTGATTTGAAGTGCACTCGTGTTTGTTTCCGTTTATTGTTTTGAGTTCAAATGGGGTTCGCTAAGATTTTCTGACTTCAAGAGATGATATCAAGGGAACATTACATGAATGTTTTCTTGTCTTGGCCGTTTAAAAGACAAAACGATCGTTGCGATGAAACAGAAACATCTGCAATGTAATAAGACACGAAAAAAAAACACGTTGATACTACCATATGATACTTAAAATGAATATGCATTTTAAAAGGCGTCTCATTTTGACGTCGATTAATTGCAGTATTAATTAGTATGAAAATAATTATGTAATAAATTAATCCTCCCGTCTGTTGTATAGCTTATATTTCCATGTGCTGAAAACGTCAATACATTTAATTCGAAAATGTCCCTGACCTATAAACACATCGGTTTAATTCAAGTTAATGCAACATACTTAACAGTATTTCCTTTTTGGGCAATTACTTATGAATGCATTTGCAGTCATGAGCGTTCTCCCTGCTTACCATCATCAGCCATTATCAATCCACTGCTGGACGAAGGCCTCTGGAACACGTGGATTAGAGAACGTGACACCGTTGATTTGAAGCTTTCGTGACTGCAGGAATTACCCTTTGGTTCTTTCGGTAAAGTCACGTAGAAATACAATAAATTAAATAATAGATAGCAACGTTTCGATTGCAATACAAGCAGTCGTTATCAGGTCGAACTAAATTTGAGAGAGAGACAAAACACAGACACGGAGACACACAGACAGACACACAAGCAGAAAGAGACAACACAGAGACAGAGAGAGACACACACAACATAGACATGTGTGTCTCTGTGTTGTGGGGAGCGGTAGTGTAGCGGTTAGCATGCTGCGTTATGAACCTGGCGATCTGGGTTCGATTCCTGCTCACGCCCAACACCAGTGACGATTATCTGAACCGGTCCTGGGCCTCCCCTAGGTCGACTCAGCCTGAAATGAGTACCTTGTGCGGTGTGTAAACATCACTCCTAGGTCGACTCAGCCTGAAATGAGTACCTGGTGTGGTGTTTAAACATCGCCACTGGGGAGACAAAGGCAGTCGGGCGTGGTGCTGGCCACCCACCACCTCGTGTACCGTTGCGGCCTTCATAGGTGCTCGCGAACAGCACTTGACCCTACAGTCTGTTAAGGCTATACGGGGGATCTTTGTCTATGTTGTGCGTCTCTCTCTGCTTGTGTGTCTCCGTGTCTGTGTTTTGTCTCTCTCTCAAATTTAGTTCGACCTGATGACGTCTGCTTGTATTGCAATCGAAACGTCGTATTCTATTATTCAATTTATTTATTTTCTACCTGACTTTACCGAACGAACCAAAGAGTAACGTGACGCAGGTTAAAGGATTTGAAAACTGCGAGGAAAGGTGAGTTGGCCCTGAGCGGCACACGTCGCTCGAGGGAAGAATGATGGCAGATGGTCAATAATAACGATGGAATGGCAGCCAATGAATGGAATTCATCCGAGAGGACCTCCACCAACGGGGGCGATTCAATCGGCTCGTTGCAGCTGCTCGCTGGATTATTGCTCCGCAAGTTCGTGAGATGGTAGGGGGATTGGAGGAGGCTTTCATCCATCAGTGGATTGACCATGGCTGATGATACACGTGATTTCTCAAGAAAGGTGTGGACTATATATATGTGTCTTCTTGGTTCTTTCGGTAAAGTCACGTAGAAGGGAAATAATAAAATAAAAAGAAAACATAATGAAATAAGAAATAATAAAGCATTATAAAATGTTATTTATTTATTATTTAAAATAATAAAACATAAAATAATTATTTTATAATGTTTTATTTTTATATTATTTCCCTTCTACATAAGAACCAAGAAGATGAATCCCTAAAGTCACGAAAGCTTTAAATCGAAATATATATATGAACACGTATATCTGGTTTACGTAATATTTATACTCTTTGTTTTTTATCGGTAAAGTCACGTAGGTAAAACATCTAATAAAATAAATGAAAACAACTAAATTAAATCACGATGTTTCGGGCGCAACACAAGCGTCCTTCTTCAGGTGGGGACAACGTAGCGAAAGCACAACCGCTTAATTTAGCTGTTTTCATTTATTTAATTAGATTTTTTACCGACGTGACTTTACCGAAAAAACCCAAAGAGTATGAATCCTTGCAATCACGAAAGCTTCAAATCTAGAATGAAGAAATATTTGATTGCAGTTTGTATCATTGGTCATCGAGACAATACGAAACTTACTTTTATATATGAGTGGAGACTGTGCAATGTCTCTATTTTGTTTAATACTATCATAAAGAATGTAAAGTCACGTCGGA
>JAAXLI020003613.1:0-10517 GCA_014621495.2 Entosphenus tridentatus | reverse complement strand
ATCAAGACTCTATACCATAGAGCCCAATGCATCTCCGACCAGGAACACATTGCCAGTGAACTCAAACACGTACGCCAAGCTCTTAAGGCTAATGGTTACTCCGACTACACAATCCGCAAAGCCATCACTCCAACTATCAAGAAGGATCCCGTTGAGGAGCCTTTCAAGACCATCACCTTACCCTACATTGCTGGGGTCACAAAAAAGATCTCCAAAATCCTGATAAAACACAAGATCCAGGTCCGATTCAACACAGTACATAAAATCCGTGATCTCGTCCCGTCTGTTAAATATGTGGTACCAGACATACAGTACCCTGGCGTCTACAAACTAAGTTGCCTCTGTGGTAGCAGTTACATTGGAGAAACCAAACGACATGTCTCGGACCGCATCCGTGAACATAAAGCAGACTTGAAACACGGTAGGACAAACACCTCAGCCGTGGCAGATCACTGTTACAATTCAGTGGGCTCACATGATATTGACTTCTCCAAGACAGAGGTTCTCTGCAAGCCATCTGGCTACCATGAGAGATTCGTTCATGAGGCTATCCACATATACAAACACAGAGACAATTTCAACCGAGAAGATGGATTCTGGCTTAGCAATCATTGGAAGGACGTAATAAACCATTTCGGATCTTAACTGATTGTGTTCACGTTTACGGTGACTTTCAGACCGCGTTCCATTCACTGGCATTGTATTCTCCCAGGGGAATGGATTCTTTGCTCTGCTGCATAGACATATGTTGTTGCTTCCTCTTAGTATCTTTCACACTGTATAATAACAAATAGTTTTAAAATGTATATGCTTAATACAATGTACAAAGTAATATATAGTATCGTAATTGTATAGTGAATATACAGCAGTGTGATATACATTAGGGTGGGTATAATAATACATAGTGTAACATTACAATGGATAAGGTATAGGGTGGTTATAGCAATACAGTATATAATTTAATGTTTGGGTTTGTCTATGGCAGTATATAGTACGGTGTAGACTCGTGCGATGTAAGAGAATAAAGTTTAGATGGAAGCATATTATATTTTTTACGACGTAGAATTGTAATGTATTACCTACTGTTAGTAACTCAGCTTATTGTAGAGTATATTTAGTATAATTATGATACTATGTAGTTTATACTTTAGTTGTTTACGTGGTGGTTTTAGTTACTGCAGCTACATACTATTAACACTTCATCCCTTTATTAATGCTACCCCCACCCCCTCCCTGTGATACTGCTAATCCTGCATCAGGCACGGGCAAAGTAACACTATTCACATACCTGCATTTCCCATATCCGCTCCTTTGATGCTGCTAATCCTGCATAATGCACGGACACAAGTAGCACTAATTACATACCTCTTGATATGCAAATTCTTTTGTTAAGGCGCCCCCCCCCTTCACCCCCCCTCCCAACCCAGCTTATATATATGCTCCAAGCACGTGTGCTGTTTCATTCAGACGCTGTCACCTCGACAGACCTGGTTTCACCTGAAGGCGGCTGCTTGCGTTGTGGCCGAAACGTCGTGAGAATTATTTTATTATGTTTTATTATTTTTATTATTTTATTACTTCCCTTCTACGTGACTTTACCGAAAGAACCAAGAAGATGAATTCCTGCAGTCACGAAAGCTTTAAATCTAAAGTTCTGTGGTCCTTGTCTATTAGACTGATGGTACTGTTCGACAGGGATGCTAGGGGGTACTTTCAATGAGGGTTTTCCCTTCTGTAGTGGTTGTCTGTTTGTTGTTGACACAGGTTCAACTACAGAACTTTGCAGCATAATCCCATTTGTGTGGTGAGTAGTTCCACGACCTGACAGTGTCTCCTCCCCAAAGTCAATATTGTCCCACACAAGTACTGTAGGAACCTTCTTTGAGAATCCCTTTGGTATTTTGTCTCTGCCCTCTACTAGTTGAAGTTGGGCAAGGCTAGTGTCTAGACTGACAACTGTGTCCCATGCTGCACAATGTCCTAGTCTATTTAGAAGTGACACAATTTGTGATGAACCTGTTAAATGGCGAACCGTTAGACCAAGACACAAAGATTTAGGGGTCTGCCTCCGACCCTTAGATGCAAGATACACAATGTCTTGACAGATACATATCACTTTTAGGTTCAAATCATCTGGAATATCAACATAATGGGCCAGTGTTGGTTCCTCAGTTGCACCAATAATCCAGGAAATCAGATTGTACAGTTCAATTGGAACGACAGATTTTGCCTCGCTCACATTTAGGTCATCTGATGTGGGTGGCCACGGGCATTTCATACCGGGAGAGTCACACAGAAGCATCTTTAATATTAATGCCGCACTGTAAAGTGTCCTCGTGTCCTCTGCAGTATTGATGGAGGCCATTGAACTTGGTCTTTGTGGACCAGCTTTTGCACTAGCCCTGTTTTCACAGTCACTTTCGCTAGTTACCTCAGTTGACTCTGTTGTTTCTGTACCTGATGGATGAGGTAGCCTATCAGCTTATCTGCAGACAATGTCTCAATGAAAATCATCTCACTTATGTTGCGCTTCTTGGGGGAGTGAAACACCAGCTGGGGGAAATCACGGGCCAACCTCCTACTTTTGAAATGTGAAAATGTGAGGGAATTATTAATTAATATTTATTAATATTAAATATTGCTAACTCACTGTTCTTCTGAGGTCACAGTAACTGATGCACTAGACTTTGTCAAGAACCTGGTGTACTGTCTATAACAGGACTTGTGGTATCGCACCTCCAGAGACACACAGTCTTTGTCTCGAATATGCACAAGAATGCTAGTGTCTTCCTTCATCTCAGCAGCTTTCAGCAAATTGCCTGTAAATAAATAAATAAAAACTAATTAAACTAATAAAAAACTGTGTTAAGAGTTAAACAATATTGAGTGTTCTGGCTGTATGCAAAACAATGCAAATCTGTCTCTGTAAAATAAACATTACATAAATTATGTAATTGTAATTGAAAGTTAGCCATGGTACCCAGCATAAGGGAATACAAGTTTAAACGTGTTTCTGTGTGTGTTTTGTTTTTACCTACGTGCTGACAACGTTTCTGCCTGTGAAAGGTGGTCCTTCTGGCGTTTGCCTCCCACAGTAATGTACTTGTCCGTTTTCTTACAAATTATGCACAAGGCAGAAAGCACAGGACCAGCACAAGCTACTGACAGGCCGGTCCTGGACCTAAGTTTTTTTGCGGGACAATCAACTGCAGCGATACTAATGTTACTACCCGATGGCACAGACTGGCCTTGATCTTGAGCTTCAGGACGCTGTGTGGCCCGTTTCTCCGCTGCATCCAAGCGCTTTTTGTCAATGAAACGCCTGTAGCAAGTGGAGTGAAACCCAGCGTCTTCGGGAACATTGTCAAACTCAATTTCTAGACAATGTTTGTATGTTTCTGCTATTCTCCGATTCTCACCTTGCAAAAAAGCCACCGTTTGGCGCAGTTTATGAATGTATCCCACCGTGTGCGTGTAAAATCCTTCAGTTCTTCTTTCTTTATAGACGTGACATGTATGTAGCATTGTTTAAAATACTTTTTACGGATTTTTGAAGGAGGTCTGGCCGTAATTTCTTCCTCTTCACTACTCGATATTGACAACAAGGGCGCATACATCTTGGACTAATGTTTACCTCTCGTCCCAAAAAAGCGGCCACCTTATTGGTCTAGCGGGAAGCACTTGACGATTGTTCCGCGAAGCCTCATCACTGATGATCAAAATATGATTACGCCAGGAAATAAATATTGCCGACTTTAAACAGTAATAAAAAATAAACTGCAGGATTAGACATAGAGAACTTTTATTTTCACGGCCAAAAGCAATAGATCTTTTTATTAGAATGAAAATAATTTAGTGCCCCATATATGGGAACGGGATTAAACGTAAAACGTCTTCACCTTACGGCCTATTGGAAGCCAATTGAGTTGTTGCAGAGATCCTTAGCCGTATATATTTAGATTAGATCATTTTCACGTCTATTTTGTTGCTTACATCTTTGTTCCTACCCCTCTGACCCTTTCAAAATCAACCTTGGCCACGCCAATCCTTTGTTATCCTTATTTCCAGGCGTGATGCTTTCATTTGTTGTACTTCCATAGTATTCACATTTGCACAATTGCGCCAATAGTTTACCTCGCACGTGATAGGATTATTTCCCTTTATCCGTTAATATCGTCTTGTCTCTTCTTTCGGTCGATAATCGTTCATTCATCTGTTTGCTAGTGGAACTTCTTCCTGTCCTTCAGTTTGTTCAGTTCCTGGAGACCATCAACAAGAAACGCCAATGTCATACACAATACCTCAGATTATAGATCAAGTACGGCAAACCCTTCCATCTTGCGTGTTTAGCTATCATGGTTTTGTGGCCGTGTCTCGACCATTCTTTCGATTGAAAACTAATTTCTTTAGAAATGCCTTTTGTGTTTAATTTGTTGTCGTTCCCCCGCACCTCCACTTAGCATGGTCGGCGATGTAGGGTGCGAAAGAAGTTCAACGTAAATACATACATTCGCTGTTGACCGCGATATATCTTTCTGCACGCGTCATAAGGGGCCATCCATTTAGTAGGTATGCAAAAATCTGTCAAAACTTCACCCCTCCCTGTACGCACGCGTACTTTCTACACCCCCCCCACCTACGTACGTACGCTTGACGCACCCCCCCCCAACCCCGAATCCGATAGAACGGCCGATATTTAAGACACGCAGAAACGATGAAGGATGAATAATATTAACAACGTGTTTAAGCTAACAGATAATCCACCGCCAGGCATCAGGGGGAGGGGGGACGATAGCAACCTCAGCTGCAAGTGATGATGAAATTATCGCTTGCAACTTTCATCAGCTAGCTGAGATCAGCCCACTGTGGGGTTGAATGGGGTCCTGGATGTACACCTACCACTGCAGTGAAAGAACGGTAGACGCTTTTTACAGATGACAAGGTGCTGGTCATTGGACAGATTAGCTCAACTGTAGGTCCTGGTGTATGTATGTTGAACTTCTTTCAGACCTACGTCGCCAACCGTGCTAATCGGAGGTGCGGTGTCAAGGATATGGGTACGTATCCACTGTTGTGTCACTAGAAAATCAATTGGATGTTCTCGTGTGCATCCATGATGTTGTGTGGATGCACCAATGCCTGAACAGCGTGTTGGTAATTACAAGCCCATGGGCTGCACAGCAGCGTCCTACCATTGTTATTGAGCTGATCTGGCCATTGCCTTCCAATCACTCCAAACCAGGTGCCAGCGTCACTTCCAAATTGAAAATTAAAGTCACCCAAATAGATAACTCTATCCCGAGGGGCTACTTTAGCTAGCACCGTAACAGGAGGTCATCAAAGACTTATTGTCCTTACCTGCATCCCTTCACTGATGGCCATCTTCAGTGGGGGCATACCACCACCACGTTTCCTTGCCTCCCGTTGATGGAGAAGCAAGCCCACAATAGCCTGGGGCTTACAGCTTCCAACACCTCACTGCCACACTCCCATGCCCCTTTAATTCTTTGTTTAGAAGAATAACCACTCCCTGTTGATTGATAGTCTTCTGCCTCGAGTAGAGCACTGGCCACCCCTCAGTGACTGCAGCCAGAATCAGTCCACTGATCCAAGGCAGTTCTGGTTCAGCTCCAGACAGAGAAATGGTTGCCTCTCCTCTGGAATCAGTATTCGAACATTCCACGTGGCCACTCACAGTTACTTTTTGTCATTTTTGGAGGGTGCTGGTTCAGTCTCCTAGCTCCACCAAATGGGGTTTTGCCAACAGACATCATGAACGCCAGATCCCCTGGGACCTCCAGCACAAGCTTAGTTGAATATTTATTTATTTGGTTTAGTAATAATTTAATTGAAGGTGGAGAGTTACCAGCCCCTCGCACCATTCCAAAGTCCCTGTCGGCTGCTGTGGTGGCTACTATAAGCGCCGTGAGGGGGGAGGCAATTGGAATTGGCCCTCCCCCATGGCATTGCTCACAGCCACCACAGTAGTGCCATCCAGCACTACCGAGGACGTAGGGGGTTGGTTTGCCAGAGATTACCTCCACCACCATCACCACCACTATCAACAACAGTAACCCCCATTCACCACTAAGTGACAGTACTGTCACCCCAGTGTTTGTGCTTTGAGGCCAGGTGAAGTGTCGAATGCTCGCTGACAAGGAGGCAATGTGACAGACCTCAGTGCCCTCCGTTGTTGATGAAGGGTGACTGCCTCCAACTGTCCAATAGTTCTAAATTCTCTTCTATTGCATCAATCCATCTCTTTTGTACCCTGTGTTGTCCCGGTTTAGCCCCCTCTATCCGGTCAAACAGAATCTGTTTCGGCATGTGGTGCCTGGGTATGCAGGCTACATTACCCAGCTATTACCACCTCCAACACTACCACCACCAACACCATCAACACCACTGCCACCATCACTAACACCACCAACACCACCACCACCAACACCACCAACACCACCATCACCACCACCACCACTGCCACCACCAACAACCACCAACACCGTGGACATGATGGGTAAACAGAATAGTGAGAGATAAGAGAAGCAAGATGAGGGATCTATAGACTCAGACAGAAGACGCTACCTTCTCGTCCGTGCCATCTCTGAATCTCCACCACTGCACCAGAGTGAACTCGTCTCTGTGGCCTTTGCAGAGATAGGAGCACTGTAGAAGAACGTCGCTCCTCACGCTGGCCGTGACTTCAGAGGGAGTGTGGATGCTCAGCTCTACATGGAAAGGAGCAAACCGCACACCAACAAGAACAACAACCGTAAACAGCAATGGTCATCATGTTAACTGGGTCGGGATTCTGTTAGGAGTTCTGATAAGGGTTGGGAAAGTGGGGAGCGGTAGTGTAGTGGTTAGCGCATTACACTATAAACCCGGCGACCCAAGTTTGATTCCTGCTCATGGCCAACACGAATGACGATTATTTGAACCGGTCATTGGCCTCCCCTAGGTCGACTCAGCCTCAAATGAGTACCTGATGTGATGTGTAAACTTCGCCACTAGGGAAAATAAGGCAGCCGGGCGTTGTGTTGGCCACCCACCCCCTTGTGTGCCGTGCTGTTATCGAGTACCTTCATAGGTACTCGCTAACAGCGCTTGCCCCATAAGTCTGTTTAGGCCATATGGGGGATCTTAATTTAGAATGGGTAATGACATGGGTAGTTATAGGGGTAGTGATAGGTGTAGTCATAGGAGGAGTGATCGGGGTAGTGGTATGGGTTGTAATGGGGGTAGTGATAGCAATTGTGGTAGGCCTTGTCGTAGCTGGGGGCTAGGCAGTATCAGTAACAGAAGAAATGACGAAAGCTGCAGGTTATTGGTGTTGTTGCCATAGTGCTGACGATGGTTGCTCTCAATACATTCTCCTGGTCTGGTCCGACGAAGCAACATCATTGACGTGAGGGGTGGCGGCGGGGGGTGAACCAAATCCATGTCAGCCAACCCCCCCCACCCCCACCCCATGCTATATGACAATACGAGGAGCTCGGCGAATTGACCTTGGGACGGTGAGACACGGAACTCCATCATGGAGCGGCCCTGCTTGTAGGAGAGCAGGTGGAAGACCTGGCAGCGATACCGGGACGGGTCCTCCGCGAGCACCTCGCGCATCACAATGGAGGCGTTGCACGCCTCCGAGTCGCCGGACCATCGGACCCGCTCGTGGTTGGTCTCCTGTATGCCGTTCTTGACGAACACCTTTGACAAAGGACAAAGATTTTCCACGTGTAGCATTCAACAACTAAACTTAACAATGTTTATTTTACCAGGAAAGGGCCCACTGAGCACTCGCTCTCTTATAGCGTGATGTTGATTGGAAAATTGGAGGGGAAAAACCGGAGGACCTGAAGAAAAATCCACACAATGGGAAGAGAGACATGCAAACTCCAAAAATACGGCAGGCGTCAGGGTCCGAAACTGCGACCTTCCGCATGCTAGGCGAGGCAGCGCCCCATTAACAGACTGTAGGGGCAGCGTGCTGTTCGTAGCGAGTAGCATCAGTGCCTATGAAGGCCGGCACTGTGGCACACGAGAGGGTGGGTTGCCAGCACCACGCTTGACCGGACGTATTTGTCTCCCCAGTGGCGATGTTTACTACACACTACTCATTTGAAGCTGAGTCGACCTAGAGGAGGCCCACCAGCGGTTCAGATGGTATTGGTGACCGCGTGCAGAAATCGAACTCGGGATTGTCTGGTTTGTAGCGCAGCGTGCTAACCGCTGTGCCACCGCTCCCCAATTATCACACTCGCAAACTCATCAACCACTCATCACCAACCACTCATTGTCACTGTCATCGTCGTATAGCGCACACACCATCATACTCATCATGTACTACCACCATCCTGCTCACCAACTCACCTCATCGCACCGTTTCAATGTAAAATTGCTAATTCTCACATACAAGACCGCCTGCCTCTGCCACAATGCCTTCATATCCGCCTGCCCGCCGTACCTTTCTTCATTATTGTCAACTTGCAGCTCAGCACACGGCAGATGCCCCTGCAGCGTGACTCACGACCTCCTCTTGATACCAAGATCCAGGATGGTCATATCTATGCGCCGCTTCTCGGTGGCAGCCCCAACAGTCTGGAACCATATCCCTCTGCATCACCTTAATCGCCTCCTTCAAGAGAGACTTAAAAACTCACCTCTACAATTATGCTTTTGAGCGACTCTAAGCTTGGCTCCGCGCTTCTGAGTTGCGGCCACTACGTCTGCAAATTTGCGCGCGTTATAAATTGAACTATTATTAATTATCTGTCCAGCGCCTTGGTTAAGGTGCAACATAAATTAAAGTAAAAACAGATAACCACGTGAGAGAGCTCCCGTTCAGATTCAGTGTCTCTTGTGATTGACGTCCTTTATGTAACCAGGTGAGGGCTCCTATTGAGATCCAATGTCTCGTGTTGATGATTCTTGCTGTACAGTGAAGTAGGAAGATGTGACTGTGTTAGGGCCGCTGGCCCCCGGGTCCCCTCCCGGCGAGGGGCCGGCCAAAGGGGGCCCGCCGTCTCCGGACCCCTCACTCGCGTGAGAGCTGCTGCTGCGAAGGTCCTCACTGGCAGAAGAAGGGCTGCCGCTCGCCGGCTCTCCTCCCTGAGCCGCACCCCCGCGAGCCCGCAGATCCTGCCTGTGAGGCATAGCTCGGAGCTGGCGCACGGCCGCCTGGAATCACCCTGTCGCTTCTCAACCAATCAAACGTGCCGTCTCCACACACACAACCCCGCGCACCAATCACACGCGCTGAACAGGGGGGTCAGAGGTCAGAGGGCAGTGGCGTTGCTCGCACATGCGTGGCCGCCGTGGGCAGGTGATAGCGCTCGTTTAACGGGCCATGGGGGCAGGTGGTCGCGGTGGGTGTGAGCCCACACGGAGCCCGGGTATCCACAGCCACAGAACGGAGCGTGCACAAGCGGAAGCACCGGCCACACACGTTACGAGTGCACACACACAGCACCACGCACTTTCCACATACTCGCCGAATTCACACGAGGCTGTGATCAATTACTAAGCGTGCACCCGCGGAAGCACCGGCCACACACGTCACGAGCGCACACACACACTACCGCGCGCCTTCAACACACTCGTAGAATTTACACGAGGCTGTGATCAGTTACTAATGATTTATTATCGGCGTGTCTGCGAGTCACTCTCACCGAATCAGTCGGAATCAGCAAGGCAGGATTAAATTATCTCCGGATGGTCTGAACCCGATTTACCTAGTTTGTTAGGACTTAAACTGCTTTGGCTTTAAAGCTAAATCTCAACTCTCTCTTACAGTTCGATACGTACGGCGCTCTGGTGGGCCCATCCTCCCTGCACACCTCGACTCGTCGCACGGACGTCCGAGTGGCTGAACTGGAGAGTCGTCCGTCCCGATGGCTGACTTGAGGAGAAAGAGACCTCTTTGCCCTACATCAAAGATACATCAAAGATAACCTGGCGCCGACCCGCTGGCCAATCAGCTCGCTGGGATTTCCCGCTGCGGGTCGTTGCTTTCCAGCTACGTACTTTTCCCGGTTTGTGTGCCGAGCGCCTGACCAATCAGAGGGATGGCCCCGTTTTCCCGCCATTCGTGGCTCCGCCCCCCCCACTACCTGCCCGCCTAGTGGTAAACATCACCACTAGGGAGACAAAGGCGGTCGGGCGTGGTGCTAGCCACCCACCCCCTCGTGTACCGTAGCGGCCTTCATAGGTGCTCGCTAACAGCACTTGCCCCTACAGTATCTTCTTGGTTTTTTCGGTAAAGTCACGTAGAAGGGGAGTAATAAAATAATAAAAATAATAAAACATAATAAAATAATTCTCACGACGTTTCGGCCACAACGCAAGCAGCCGTCTTCAGGTGAAACCAGGTCTGTCGAGGCGACAGCGTCTGAATGGAACAGCACACGTGCTTGGAGCATATATATAAGCTGGGTTGGGCGGGGGGGTGACGGGGGGGCGCCTTAACAAAATAATTTGCATATCAAGAGGTATGTAATTAGTGCTACTTGTGTCCGTGC
>JAAXLI020003612.1:0-10528 GCA_014621495.2 Entosphenus tridentatus | reverse complement strand
GAAGGGAATAGGTCTGTCTTCCCGACAGGTCTGTCTTCCCGACAGACCTGTTCTTCACCTGAGGACGGCTGCTTGCGTTGTGGCCGAAACGTCGTGAGAATTATTTTATTATGTATAATTTTTATTATTTTATTATTTCCCTTCTACGTGACTTTACCGAAACAACCAAGAAGATGAATCCCTGCAGTCACGAAAGCTTTAAATCGATACAATACATACTTTTTGTTGTTGTTGTTGTTTAATAATTAAATCGGTTCTCCCAACGGCTCAAGGACATTTTGCCTGCAGGCATGCGTATCGCAGGCTCCATTTCCAGGACGCCAGCGGTAACATTAACCGGGCAATTACCGTGGTATTCCCTCGCCCACTCAATATTCTGATGTCCTACGCAAGGACGACCGGTTTGCGTTGCATTAGCAGCGACGCACATTACACTGCTCACCTTCCCGGTACAATGCCCGTGTTGTTATCATTAGGCCATTTGTATGTGGAGGCTGCCATTGAGGTATGCGATTTTATTAGTAGGGTGCTGTTTGTATTTTATGGGGGTTCCAAATGACGCTGCATCCCAAGACAGCTGCACAACACCGTGGAGCGTGCGTGTTTACCTGGAACATATACGCACATACACATTGTTGATCCATAATAGAGGCTTTTTGGTTAGATCGCGTGAAAATAAATGTGTCGTTGAACCCGTCACCACCCGACACAGCCAATTAGCAACGTTTGCCACGTAAACAAAACATGTCAATTCGTTACCTAAACCCACCACATTCACAATTCGAGAACGATGTTTCGCCGGTAATTACAACCAGCTTCATCAGGCGACAGCCAGAGCTGCGGAGAAACCCTCCTCCCGTTTCGTCTTTAACAGAGGGGCTATAAACGTGACGTCATCACTAGTGAGCCAATCAGGTGCGAAGACCAGGGTGGGGGTGGGGTGGGGGGGTTAATGTACGCATATAAATTACAATGGATTTCCATTACCGGTTACGTTATTATAGTTACGCACTCTAACCCCAAAAGCTCTACTATGGATGATATTGGTAGCGACAACCTACATGTTAAACTGACAAACTAGATATTTTTTTACAGGGAACAGTAAATCATTCATAGATAAAGGACAACCGGGACATCCTGAACTCTCATCTTGTTTAAAAAGGGGGGGCGGACCGGGGGTTGGGGGGGGCACCCAAGAGAATGAGTAACGATGCAATTTGCTTGTGGCCATCAAGCTCTCTGCTCTGACTCGCACCTGCAGTGAATACGACGAAACCCACTTTGGGGCCTTGCTCAACCATGACATCCTTATTGGCACATCTGCGCTACACGTAGGCTAATCCATTATCCCCTATTGTCAAACCCAAGAAACGTATCTAATTTGCTTTTAAATATCTCGCGAACAAGACTTGGAATAGGTGGCATGGCCTTTGCCGTCGCAGCAGCAGCACCACCAACGTGAATCTTCCTTTAAAAACTATCCCGAAGCAGAAGATCGGTGCTGGATACGGTTACATTTGCGATTGTGGTTTGTAACTTTGATTTAATTATGACTGGGGTGTCGATATTTCAATGTCAATGAGCCATTGTATGGCGGGACTACGACTGCTGTGCGGTCTTATCTTGGTTGTGGTATGGGACTGTTTTGTTGTTGTTTTTGCTGCCTTGCCCAAGCTTAATACACCGGACTTATATAATAATAGTATTATTATTGTATTTATTAATAGTTAGTAACTTGCTTAACCTTTTCTCTATTTTGCGCTCCTATCGTGGCTTTCGTAGTGTTGGCTGTTGTAACTCTGCTGAACTTGTGCCCCCCGACTGGATAGCTCATCAGATTCCTTCTCCTGCGGTCTAAATAAAGATTCTGATTCTTACAATTTGTTGCTGTTGCCAACACTTGTGGAGCTGAGCCTTCCCCAGGGGGGGCGTGGGGGGCTTTGCCCCCTCTAGCCCCCCCCCCCCTCCCACTTACGTTACGGGGCTGGTTCGTCTTAGGATATTCCACGGAGTGTGTTGAAGACAGTGGTGTTGGACAACCCCTCGTGTGAGAAGATCCACGATTGGATCTGGAGTCAGTGGGAACGATCCGAGGTTTTTTCTTTTTCGCTTGACGCCCACCTCGTTTAGTGAGCGTGGGGTGAGAAATGCGACAGCAGAATTCTGTGCTAATTGTTGAAAGTGTCGCAATGATAATTGGTTGCAGGGGTAGAAGTTTGCAGCACCAGATTAATCAACTGTCCAATACAAAGCCCCTGCAACATGATTAATAGTCGAGGTATAAGCTGTCGCCCATCTCAGCCAATGAGCATACCCACCCATCAGCCAGGAAAAAGAGTGTTCAGCTCAAGTATCTATCACTATAGCACGTGTTACTTGATACAGAGCGATCTATTATAAGGGCGGTGCAGTGGCATAGTTGTTAAAGCGCTCTGTTGTGTACCCAGAGAGCTGAGTTCAAGTCCAGGTCACGGATAACATCAGGGGTAAGTGATATCTGAACTGGCTCTGGGAACCCCTTCACAAACTTGCAATGACCTGCGTGGTGAAGTATGGTCAAACAACCCCCGTGACCGACAAGGCCCGGGGAATGCTTTAATCCGCTAGAGACCTGCAAACATCTTCTCAAGAATATAGGGATCTACGTTGTCTCGGAAAAAAATCTTAATTTACGTAAAATAACACCAATAACCATCAATCAATCAAACTTTATTTCTATAGCAGTATTCGTGCAATAAAATGCAATCCATAGTGTTTTAGGGCATGAACAATAAATGTCAAATTGTAGGAAATATAAAACAACGTTGTAATTATTTTCTAGCAAAGACATGAAAAAAAACATATTTAGAAAATCTTAATTAAATGCAAGTTCAAAAAAGTAAGTTTTTAGATTTATTTTAAAAGTGCCTATAAAATGAGCGAAAGTTGATCAGAAAGAGCTCATTTTGTGAGAGAAATGTATGAAACGTGTCAAAGAAAAGCGGCGTTCCATTGTGCCCGAAGAAGAACGTTTTCAATGAGTGCATATCGCCGGCTCTGACACGTGGGTCAGGAGCTGAGATAAATGACAAAGGAAACGAACGCTGAAAAGCGCACGAAGAAGCGTTGAGAGACGCTTCCTTTACATTTTCAGTGAGAGGCAGAAAGTGGAAGACATGGATCGAGTGAACAAACGCAAATCAGGGATATAATGGGGCCTTGATCAAAGTCGACTTATGGACACATTGGTAGCTCATGGACACATTGGCAGCATTCCATCACCAGGCTCGCGGACGAGACTAGTCATGGAATGGCAGCCAAACGATGAGGGCAAGACCTCGCCAAAAGGACGACCACCCACGGAGATGGAACGATCAAATCGGTTTACATGCGGGACTGATTTGGATGACGGTTTCGTAGGACCGCGAGGGATTGCAACGGCGTGGGGAGGCCAGTGGGGTGAAGTATGGTCAATCAACCTCCGCGACTTACACAGCATGGAGAGGCTGTCATCCAGCAGTGGATGGCAAAGGCTTCGGGGGGAGGGGGGTCGTAAGTGTAGTGATCAATTCACATAAACGCTGATCTACATTGTGGCTATGTATGTTGAATGCCCGCCGTGCACTGGGATTCAGTGTTTTTAGTCTCTCGGCTCCAGCTTTCATTTCAAGTGTTTGCAGTGTGTTTTTTTTAACGTCACCGAGGTTCCAGCCCCCGGGGAGATTGGCTGCTGTGAATCATCATCATCATCATCGCGCCAGCGGCGTTCTTCTTTTTCACAGTGGATGTCAGCACCCCCCCCCCCCCCGTGTCTCATTTTGCATTCAAGTGATGACTGTCCCACTGCCGTGCCTCTCTCTACAAGCCGCCCCGGCCATCGTGTGCCTGCTTGTGCCTCCATCAATCGGCGTTAACCCCAAACTTCAGCCAGCTGGTGCCAGTCATCTCAGTCGGTCGACCCGTGGCACCTGCTGGGTCTGTCCCGTGACCTCCTCTTGCCGGCGGGCGTTCGACACTTCACGTGGCCTTAAAGTGCACCTAGCCTGGCATAAGCGCCGTGGTGACGTCACCGCCACTTAGTGGCGAATGGCGGTTGTTGTTGTTGTTGATTAACATCAAACGGCAACAGCAGTGTAGAGTGAGCCGCTCTCGAAGTGTGGTGGTGATGGATTACAATAATCCAGGGGGTGATAGAAGGGGTCATGACAAAGTTAATTTTAAACAAACGTTGAACGAACGCGAAATGCTCAACAGAATAAATAACGATATGATGATCTGCTTTTGTCTATAGGCTCTCATCCCCATGTAAATGTTGGATAAACGTGTTGTGACATGTGTGCCTATACAAGGCTGCGAGGCACACATGGATTAGCTAGTTTGTTGTTTAGTTTCTTTGTCCTTCCCTCGAAACTCCGATTAGCAAAATTGGCGTCGTACGGTGCTAAAGAAGTTCAACATACACGGATTACAAAACACTCAATGCATTGGCCGGTTGTATGTATACATGTTGAACTTGTTTTCGCACCGTACGTAGCCAACCGTGATAATCGGAGGTGCGGTGGAAGGACAATAAACTAAACCCAAAGAAGTAGTTCTAAAGAAATGTTTTCAATCTAGATGACTTAAACGTGCATTGCTCCAGTCGCTTCCTGATATCGGAAGGAAGAGCGTTCCAGACGGCCGTAGAAGATCATCTGTGAGCACGCGACGCAGTGACGTCTTTGTTCCATGGCCAATCAAAAGCCGCTCCTATTGCGAGGATGCAGGTATCCCGCGAATGACAAGCACGAGGCAGGTTCCCACAAGGGCAAACTGGGTGGTTGGGTTCAATTCCCTACGCACGCATGGGGCAATTTTCTGGAAGTGTTCTCTGTAGACGAGCCTGGTGGATCGTTACATCGCTGGACCGTGAGATCTGGCGATGGGTTGTGGAGGGAGGCCTTCATCAAGCAGTGGATTGGTCATGTCTGATAATGACGGTGATGGCACACCCCCTAGTTCAGGACACAGTGGACCTGTTGACGTCCGGCATAAACACCACTCATGTAAACCAACAAGCGAATTGCGCCACGGGGTCAGTGCTGTCACTCCGAGTTGTGATATCCAGCACATCAAGGCCACCGTTTCTGTGTGATCTGTGTGTGTGTGTGCACCGCCCACAGTTCTTCATTACAAACAACTTTCACGGTTAGGTTCGCGCACTTATGTAAGACCTCATTTGCAATGCTAAAATTGGGCCCTCTGTCACTCGACGGATTGCGAAAGTCGGCGCTTTGTGACTGCATAATGCGGCACTGATAATTGTTTTTTTTACCTTTTATCTGGCAACAAAACGGACACCTCTTTTACAAGGAGTGCGCCTTTTGGCGTCATCTGGTCCAACACCATGTGAGACTAGGCTCTAAATAAAGCTGTCACGGGTGTGGACCAATCAATTTCAAGGACAGTGCATACATTATCAAAGTTACGTTTTTTTTGCATTCCGACTGCAGGTATTGTGATCAATGCAAACATGACTCCTTGTAAAAAAGGTGTCAGTTTTGTTGCCAGATAAAAGGGTAAAAAAACAATTATCAGTTGTTAAGATGTTCAAACACCAAATACAAAACCTTTTGATTTTAAAAGAACCGGTGAAATTATATCAAAGAAACATTGATGTCACAGTACGCCCGTGATGTTTATTGATGAGTATTATTATTCTCAAACTTGTTGGTGAATACATTGACGCATTTCGTCTTTTTCGCCCCCGCAATTTTATTCCAACGGCGCAATCGGCGTCGTCATTGCCCATGGGGCGCATCGCTGATTGGGAGCTCTCGCAGAGCAGTGGATCACTCCACGTTAGAAGAGTGGCCCAAGGGTTAGGGCAATTCCACAGAATCGATTTTTGGATCCCTTCAAATGACCTTTTATACACACACCAGGGGGCACCCTTCCCCGCGCAACCTGCGAGCGATACAGGCCCAGGCGCGAAATTCACAAACTGATGTATGTATTTATTATTTCTGCCAAGTGTTTAATGATGATTTGGCAATCATAAAACTGGTCAACAAAAAAAAATTCTGGCCTGGACTTTTGCAGCTGTTTTAGACTAATTTCAGGGTGCTGATTCCAAATCTGATCTCAAATTTGCTCTATCACATCTCATTTTATGTTATTGGCATACCCAATTTTCATTGATTTTACTCGAAATTAACTCTGTCACTTATGATTGCAAGTTGTTGCGAGTCAGTGACTGCTTTAGTGTTAAACTATGGTGCTGTATTTTTAGGATAGTGTGTTTATAATATGATTTTATGTAGATATCCACATTTATTTAATATTTTTCTTCTGCAGTTTTTATTGAAATTGCAATATTTGATATCTCAAAAACCTGATGTGATAGACAAAAACTGATGCCAAATTTGGAATACATTATGCCAGAAAAAGTGTGTTGACCAGTGTAATGAGAGCATCAACACGCTACACTTGAGAAACTGGTTTAATCACGGGTCGGCCGATGTCAGCCATGCAGCCACGACCACATTCAAAACTAGACATGTTTTTATTTTATTTTAATATAACACTATAGGGTGTTCTTACATGATTTCACGAGGCTATGCAAGGCTTCTTTTTACAGCAGGTGGGATGCCTTGAGACAACGCACCTGGTGGGACTAAAACACGAGAATTGGTTCTTGTGTTGAATCGTCTCCCTCAATGGTAATAATTTATCAACGCGGGTGACGCCTCCACCTTGCAGCCACGACTATGTACAGGCTGGTTCAGATGTCTTGTGACCCCCCCCCCCCCCCCCAATTGATTGACCCCTAATTTGTTGTTGTTGTTGTTCCCTTTACATATTCATTTCTGTTCTATATAAACCTTACTTCACAAATGTTAAGGTGTTAGATAATTAAATAAGGCTTCAGAAGACATCTGGACCACCCTGTCAACAACCCTTTTGTAAATCTACTTCTGGGTGAGGGCCTCCCCAGGCCTTTGGGGTTATTTGACCATACTTCACCACACTGGTCAATGCGGGGGTTTGTGCAAGGCAGGAAGCCGTACAGATGTGAAAACATAGAAGTCCAGTACAACAATACGCTTCTGAAGTGCTCCAAGCCCCATGATAACCTACTGTGTAGCTTATCGCGGTTGTGCTGTACAGCTTTCGCATGTGTTTTTTGGCTTTGTACCACGCGTCGTTTGGCACTTTGCCCGACGTTTCGCTGCACGTGCTAGTCAGTTTCTTCCTGAAAAAGCTGACAGCACTTTGGAGACCTATGACAACCTGTTTGTGCGTGGGGGATGGGAGGGACGCTCACTGTACACAGTTATAAATAATCCTCAGAGCCAGACAGGAGACTGGGTCTGTTTAACCCCACACAGCGAATCAATACTCACCTGATACCAAACTAACCCCCTGTCCTGTTTTCACCGAATCTGATGATGTTGTAGATCAGCCTAGTTTACTCTACTGACGACTTGGGGGGTGGGGATGTCTTTCCTGGTTTACTTGAAACAGATAAGGCAGGATACTGGTGAGAGATAACATACATCTATTTATACAGAGTTGTTCGCCTTCTTGTATATACGGAGATTTGTAGTGGCATTGTTTTGTGATAATAAAAATTTCCAGAAATGCAGTAAACAAAATAGCAATTGTCTCTCATTACTCTCAGAATGAATGTCACAACTTTATTTCCAGAGGGTCATTTTGTTATTGGCTATTTTAGAGAGAACCCCCACGCAAACATGACCTTTGAAGAGCAACTGTCAGAAATTAGGTTGCAAGTGATGTATCCATTAAATAAACGAAACAGATCAACGCATTCGTCAATAATGCTGAATCAAGTTGGGAAGTGTAGAATAGTTGACGTTTCAGGCAACGACCCTTCGTCATCACACATGTGAGCTATTTAACTTTGCTATTTTTTTTACGATGTAGCTCTTTTTCAGAAGCGACCTGGCCATAAATGAGAGCTCAAAGAAGTGGCTTATAATCACGTGAAAGTGTATAGCAGCCAAATACTCTGAACGCATCCATAATAAAGGTTTTTATTTTTTCTGGGATTAGATCGCGTAAATATATAAAAGTGTCGTTAAAACCCGCCACCACCCAACACAGCCAACTAGTAAGGGTTGTCACGTCAACAGAACGTGCCAATTCGTCACTAGTACAGCACACCGGTGTGTTGGAGAGCCAAGCCACAACATTTACAATCTGAGTACGACGTTTCGCCAGTAATTACAACCAGCTTCATCAGGCGACAGCCAGATTTAACCCCCAAAAAAACCTCTATTATGGATATTATTGGTCGCGAAAGCCGACATGTTAAACACTCTCAACGCATGTTTCTAAAAGTGGAGGAAAACCCAGAGGACCTGGAGAAAACCCCACGTGACCACGGAAGAACATGGAAACTCCAAATATATGTGCATCGTCAGGGTCGAGATCGGGATCGGGATCGAACCCACGACTTCTTTGATACCAGGCGAGGTAGTTAACATCTCGCCACGGCGGCGCCCATGCCATGGACTCAAGCGGAACGTGTAAATGGTCAATGTACTGAAATAACATGTGCGCTTTACGGATGGTGAACGATGCATTTCATGTGCTTTTCAAAATAAAAACTGTGGCATTTGAACACCTACACGAAAAGGTGGCGTTATCATCACTCTGTAATTTTCAGCGCAATGCCAATTTCCATGAATGTTGTCGCGGTTCTTGTTTGTGCGTAAATGTCGCTGTCCTTGGCAGGTCTGGGCCAGTTTCAGCCACAAAGGACTGGGTAAAAGAGATCAGAACGGCCGCAGCTGTGGGCGCCAAGGCCAGGCAGTAGCTTGGCCAGGTTGGTGATGTACGTATCAGTGAGGTTAATCCAAAAAACTTGTCATGCAACAAATCGCTCGTTGAAATTTTTTTTTTATATAAAAGAATAAGAATTTACAGTCCCTTTGCCAAAACGCGGTTTGAATGAAGGCGTCTATACCGTGTGTTGTCATGGGAGTTGTTTGACCATAATTCACAACACTTATCCGTACGGGTTGGTGAAGGTGTGGCCCAGGGTTGGTGTACGATATCTCATCGTTAGCTGGCTTCACAGCTCAGGGCGCTAACCACTGCGCCACCGCTCCATTCAGTCACTTTGGGTTTTTTGTGTGTGGGTTCCCTGGCGTGCATATTGGTCTGCAGAGACACTGTAATTTCCATGTCATTCTGCAAAAAAACTACTTTCATTACCATTTCACACCGTGATAAAAATGGTTTAAGAGTAACATTGTTGATAGAAGGAAATTGCAAATGTACAGCTATTGTTCTTGGGCAGAGCCCAGGCAGGGTTATTTTTTCTTTCGCACATCACTTACTTGAACGCCCACACCCAGAGAAGTGGCTGCGTGTTTCTTTTCGCGAGATCTATTTGTATGGGACCTTTGTGCCCTGCGAGTGAAATTCTCCGCGCTCAAGTGATCCGTTTGTAAGGGAAAGTGCTGCCGGGCGGATTTGCGATTATTCTCGCGCTTTCATTTTACGTCCGAAGCAATTCAGCGAGACGATTCTCAGTGGGGGGGGGGGGGGGCTCAGATTGACGGAGGCTGACGTGATGTCGCAAAAGCCAACAGAATGAAAAGAGGCATCATTTTGCAAGAACGTGGCACCACACCACCATCGTTAACAACAACAACAATAACAAAAACCCGCACCAATCACATTTTGCTCCGCTTTTGTGAAAAAAGAGAATACCAGTTATTTTGTATTACGTCTCAATAGAGGCCAATTTATGGCTTCTATGCGGAAATGCTCAATGCGTTTCTTTGAAGGGGGGGGCAAAAAAAATCGTTGCCCGCTTTGTTGAAGTGATACGCCGAGAAATATATATTAAAAAAACAAAAACACGCCGCCTATAGACGCTTTATAAATCCAAAGTCGGGCAGAAATAAATAGAAAGTAAGTTATGAAGTAAAATAAAAAATCACTGCGTAATGATAAAAGTAATACTGCCTGTGAACAGTGCCCTGTTTCCAGATGGATGCTTTGCCGGTTGTGCACGTGAAGCTTTTGTGACATTCGGGTGGAGGTTTAAATTCATATTGTTTCCACCGAATATTTGTTCACCCAGGAACCAAAACGTGACAAATATGTATTCAGCCCCGGTTGAATGAAAACCCTGGCATCAACAGTGGCAGGTAGGTCCGGGGGGGCGTTGCAAGCAATCCCCCCCCACTGCCACCTCCTACCTTGAGACCTCAAAGTTGGTATTTTATTGATAATTAGCAGATAAATTACATTGGGTTGTTTTTAATGTAGCGCCCTGTTTGAAAAGCTTGACATCTTCATGACCTCCATACCCTCCGCCTTTTGGCTCCATCAGCAAACATCACTCCTCCTCACAAGTAGCCTCAGTGGAGTGAATGCTTTGGTTATGGTTGCAAAACAAAGCTACGGCGTACATTGGTCAATTAATAACGGTGAAGTTAAATGACCGTTAGTGATTGAAAGTAACATTTGTTTTCGATTTAAAGCTTTCGTGACTGCAGGGATTCATCTTCTTGGTTCTTTCGGTAAA
>JAAXLI020003611.1:0-10529 GCA_014621495.2 Entosphenus tridentatus | reverse complement strand
TTATGTTTTATCTTTATTATTTTATTATTTCCCTTCTATGTGACTTTACCGAAAGAACCAAGAAGAAGAATCATAATCATTTGCAGGCTTTCGTCTATCCACCGCTGGACGAAGGCCCTCCCCGCACCGCGTTTCACCATACTTCACCACACTGAGCAATGCGGATTGGTGAAACTACTAACTTTTTATTTTACCAGGTAAGGCCCACTGAGCTACACAGCTCTTTTTCAGAAGCGACCTGGCCACAAGTGATACCTCAGTGAAGTGGCTTATCGCGTGGAAATTTGTAGCAGCCAGATGCTCGAAACGCACGTCCATCCTAAATGTGCAGGGAAAAACCGGAGGACCCGGAGGAAAATCCACGTAACCATGGGAAGAACATGCAAACTCCAAATATACAGCAGGCGTCAGTCGGGATCCGAACCCAGGAACCTCCTGTCTACCAGGGGAGGTAGTTTAGCATCTCACCACCACGTGGTCTGATGTCACTCGCCACCGATGTCGGCCGTGGCCAGGAATCGAATTTGGGTCGCCGGCTTTCATGATGTAAGCGCGCTGACCACTGCACCACCGCTCCGCCGATGGAGAGATTTAAAAGCCGACGATGGATTGAAATGCGACGAGAAAAAACTAGAGCTGCCCTTCTCTTATTTTTGTTGTAACGTTGGCACAGTGCCCACCGGTCATGGAATGAATCACTCCGTTACAGTGAGTTGATGAATCGTCACGATTTAAGGTCTTGCAATTTGATTTCAGAAACGATTGTTGCTTTGTAAATATGTTTTTTACTGTCTCATTGGTAGTGTTTCAAATTCGTGGAGTCTCATTTGAAGAGTTTTTGTCCTGTCTCTTAGCTGAAATATAGCAACAGATTTTGATTTGTGTATCATTTTTAGAATTCTTAAATGATCGATTGTTACACGCCCATTCCAATGTATGTATTGCGTGGATACGAATGGATCTGCATTGGTTAAATAAAACAACTGACGAATAAATTCATCAATTAATGAATTTCATTGTTATAAGCCTAGTTGCCACAGAGCGGTGGGCCAAACAATGCGGTTGGTGGTCATTAAATTAATATTCTTTGTATTATGATATCATCATCAGCAGCAGCAGAGACAGAAGGGACTCTCTAATGCAGTCTTTGCAAATCCTTTTTCGCCCCTCACGTCGTCTTCAATTTGTTCCAGACGTCAGTCATTTTTTTTCCGCATTGTTTTCAGCTTTTGTTTCACAAAGGAGCCTGTACCACCACCGCCATTATCGGCACTCCCCTCGTAATTGGCGCCACGGTGGCGAGATGTTAACTGCCTCGCCTGGTATGAAGGAGGTCGTGGGTTCCACCCCGACCTTGACGCCTGCTGCTCTATATTTGGAGTTTGCATGTTCTCTCGCTCCCCATGGTCGCGTGGATTTTTCCTCCGGGCCCTCCGGTTTTCAACCCTACACACGACGATAAGCCACGTCGTTGCGCTATCATTTGTGGCTGGGTCGCTTCTCAAAAAGAGCTACACCGCTCAGTGGGCCCTTGGTGAAACAAAAACCGAGTTTAGTTCTCATCGCTATGGGTAAAGGACAATCGCAACAATGGCGCCCTTAAAATTTCGATTTAAAGCTTTCGTGACTGCATGGATTCATATTCTTGGTTCTTTCGGTAAAGTCACGTCTTTCCGACAGCCCTGTTCTTCACCTGAGGACGGCTGCTTGCGTTGTGGCCGAAACGTCGTGAGAATTTTATCTTATTATGTTTGATTATTTTATTATTTCCCTTCTACTTGACTTTACGGAAATAATATAATGGCGCCCTTGCCTGCCGCGTATCCGAGCAGAGCGGCGCGGTCACCTAGTGCCTCGTGTGTCGGGCCCAGTAGAAACGTTGGGACTGTTCAGCCCCGTTTTGACAAGTTTAACCAGAATGGGAATCTTTTATCTTTTGCTGGAGGAATCCGATGAGCTCTGAAGCTCTTTTTCACAGATGTCCAGTAGGGGCGGGTCAGCAAGTTACAAGAACAAACGATACAAAAATACAATAAGAGTGCAAAGTATAGGAAAGGTAAAGAAATCACGGAAAAACAAGAACTATTTTTGTTATCTTACCAGGTAAGGCCCACTGAGCTATTAGCTTATTTTTCATGAACGGACTGGCCACAAATAACTGCAGAGCGAAGTATCGTGTGGAGATTTATAGCAGCCACATAATCTAACGAATCAAATGGCATGTTGCTCACGGCACGGTTAATGTGGCACGCACATTTCGCGTCTCGGGGTTGAATCCGCGTTGTTTTGAAACGTGGTTTCTTTTCGTCCCTTATTTTGCCAGAGGTTCTCCCGCTCTGAGCAATTAGGGCCGGGGGGGGGGGGGGGGCCCCCCTTGCGTTATTATTATTTCCGTCCGTTAAGAGTTTTGTATTTGTATAATTGGGGCACTATTGTTGCATGGGGGGGTTTGTGTGGCACCTGTCACGTTGGATATGGAGCAGATGAAAGGCTTGCAGGGGCCCTGTCGGATCATTAATTCTCTCGCGCTGCTTTCGGCGAGAGTGGTGGGAGTGAGGCTGTAATGAGTGCGGGGCGGACTGGGCAATTTGCACATCTGTGCGTGCGGTTTTTTCCCTCTTCTGCCACTTTTTTTTTTTGCGTGACGTCACCTGGAAGTCGGGGCAGAAGATCGAAGCGGCGATCGACCCTCTGGTTTGTAAGCCACCGTGTGCTAACCGTACTAACCGTACTAACCGTACACCGGCACCAATTGTAGATCAGGGTACTCTGATTAGGGTATCATTGGAGCTGTGTTGATGTGTGGAAAGCAAGCTTAAGATACAGAGTGTGCCGGTTAACACCAAAACACCCCCCCCCACTCCCCGGTAGCCGAGTCCATTTCTACTTGTTTGTAACGTCAAGCAGCATGGAGCCTTTTCTTCAGTTATGATAGTAATCCTCGATCCACTCAGCAACGTCGTCGCTGAGTCTCAAGACTATTTTTCACGAGGGTCTTTCTGGATTGGGATATTTAATATACTTCCTTGTTGATTAGATTTGTGTTCACGGGTTAAAACCCAAGCCCAAAAAATGTATAATGTCATTAACCTACTTTGTATACTTTTTTCATGATGGCTAGGTCGTAACCTTGCAGGTGAAGATTTCACATACCCGGAGGTCTCTTCGTGAGCTACCAACCCCGCCGCGCTGCCGTCGATCCGTCGGCCGCCGTACGTAGCCGACCGATTGGCACGGTCGGCTACGTACGGTGCGAAAGAAGTTCAAGCATACGTACGGCTACGACAGCCGCACAAATCGGCGCTTGGCCGTGCGTGCGCCACCGATCGGCGCTTCTTTACGTCTTCCTCCCCCTCCTCCGTCACTTGTGCGAAAGCGTCGCTTGTGCAGATTAATCCACTTCGGGCCTCCGGATCTATACTGCTGTGCAAAGAGGGAGGCCAAACGCCCGGCATGGCCGAGATCGGCGGTGGCGGTGGGGGCGGCGGCGGTGGCGGCACACGCGCGGGGAGTGGCTCCCGTCGAGGTGTAGGTGGTGGCTCAGCGATGGTGACGCGCGCGCTATTGTGTTTACGGCTCAATAAATGAAAGAGAGAGAAAAAAATACCCCCTTTTGATGATCCGCAGGTGACGTCGTCCCCTGTCTCGCTCCGGGGAGATTTGCGGAGAAAATATGATGCGCGGCATTTGGTGTTTCTGTGCCGCCACGCCCCAGATCCGCTTGAAACATAAACACACAAACACAACGTGTTTGCCGACAAGTATTTTGTTTGCTTGTTGTCACGTTCGCACTGCCGACTCGGCAGCCCGAACGTTTTTTTTTGACAGCCGCGGTCGTCGAAAAGCAACGGCGTGGATTATCATACCTTTTTTTGTAACACTATTGCGCGTTATGTTTTTATCCCTTCCTGACTTACTGCTGTGGAGGAGTACGTACGCACGGAATCGTTCGATCAGTTACTCAACCGTGTGCTGCGGGTCAACACAGCCCATTATTATTGTTATAACAATAAAGACAAATATTTGCTCGCAGTTGAGCTGAAGTGAGCGACTAATAATGTGCCCACTTCTTATTTACACGCAACATGGCGTTTGTTTCGCGGCACTGTTTACTGTTAATAAACATCGATCTTGCAAACAATATGAAACCATGCAGGCACATTGCACTTGCGTACAAAAAGTAATTATCGTCGTCAACGTCAGCCGTGGAACAATCCACTGCTGGATGAAGGCTGCCTCCATGAGTCCATCTCGCTCCTGCGCGCGAGATGATTTCATTGCTCCAGAGTCTGCTTCCTGCCGGACGCGTTCCATTCCTTGATGACCACTGCAACTGAACGTGATTGATAATAGTACAACCGTGCGCCACGTTGTTGTATGTATGTATGTACGTTGGACTTATTTGACACCGTACGTAGCCAACCGCGCGAATCGAAGGTGCACGGGGAGAAGGGAAACAAACGGAACACAAAAGGCAGTTCGAAAGAAGTGAGTTTTCAATTTGTATCATTTTCAATCCGGATATTTTTTTTTGACCATTGGCAGTCGTCCCTTCGAGCAACGTGCCCTGCCCAAGCCCGTTCAAAAACACAGTCGCTAAATATTCGTTGGCCGTGGTTCTGTCTTGTTTGTGGACTCACAATCACTCGTTTAATATATTAAGGTGCATGTGCAGCCCTGAAATTCCCCCTTCCCCCCCCACCCAGGTATATAATCCCTCGTCACAGCCATTCCTTCGGCATACTCCAGCGATTGCTTTCTCGCTGTGGTTGTCCCCAGCTGATGACGGACGCTTGTGTTGTGCACGAAACGTCGTGATTTAATTTAGTTGTTTTCATTTTAAAATGTATTATTATTTTTATTTTCAACCTACGTGACTTTACCGAAAGAACCAAAGAGTATAAACCCTGAAATTTTTGCTCATGCTACTGCTGGCGGATGGGTCTCCACTAGGTGTTTGGCCTACTCTTATTACGTTCACCAAGACATCTTGAAAGAGGCGGGAGCACTTACACTCGACCCTGCCGCACGTGACCTGCCAATCAACTGGCTGTGGTATACCACCCGCTTTCTGTTTCAGCGAGGGCAATTGAAGAAACCCGCACCATTGTTCCCACTGCCACATCGGGAGATCGAACCGGCGACATCTTGATTGCTACTCGCCATTACCCCGCTGTGGCAGCATTTGATAGATGTGTCACGAAACGCCCGGTGACATTCCACCTCGACGATAATCAGGAAACAACGTCAATTCAAAGCGGATTTCACGGCTGACGCACTCGCGCGCTGAGCAAATCTGACGCTAAGGAGGTTGCGCCTGCACTTACGCGCGTCTTTGCGTTTTATTTGATTTGCAGCACCATCCGAGGAGCGGTTATTTCATTATTGTGCACGTAATGCACTCTTAAGTGCTCGGGGTGCTGGGATTTTGACGGAGGCAGCGGCACGCGCGTCTCATGGCCCCACTTCGCCGCACGGAAATGCAACCGGAGACTCGTCGGTGTTTTTTTGTTGTTGTTGTTGGCGGCGGCGGCGGCAAAAAAGCCATCGCTGAGTGCGTGGGATGGTGCTCCTTTCTCAATCGGTTGTCTTATTCAAGAAGCTCTCTCACAAAACCGAGAGCGGAGGGCTCACACTGGCAGATTAGATATGTCAAAGAAAACCAGGAGTATATATTTAACTTTCGCATCCGAGACCTGCAAAGAAAAGAGGCGTTGGCACACGAGGGGGTTGGTGGCTAGTACCACCCCCGGCCGCCTTTGTCTCCCCTGTGCTGATGTTTACACACCGCACCAAGTACTCATTTGAGGCTGAGTCAGCCCAGGACCGGTTCAGATAATTGTCACCGGTGTTGGCTGTGAGCAGGAATCGAACTCGGGTCGCCGGATTCGTAGCGCAGCGCGCTAACCGCTGCACCACTGCTCCACACGCACGCACATAAGCACAGTTGATAAAAAAAAAACACGAAGCGGGCTGTCAAAATCAGGGCTGTGTCTTGCGCGGTGTGGCAATGCAGTCAACATGGTGTGTCGCCGCGTCGCGCTTTCCAAGAGGCGGTGACCTTTGGCGCCGACCGCGCGTGCGCGCGCCTGCTTAAGCGTCCGCCGCGAAATTCTGCCGGGGCGCGGAGGTGGAACGTGGCGGGCTGGCGGGAGGCGGCTGTAACTGTGTGGGGGACTTGTAAGTCGCTTCGAACGGCCTCGGTTTACACGTGCGATTTGCCTCTGAACGGGGCGCAGTTATTTACAACAACAGAAATGTTTCTGAAAGGCAAAGATTTAGGGTAAAGGCTACAACACGTGGCGACACGTGTTTTCGACTAACGAGCGCACGGAAAAAGTCTCACGTGGGCAGAGGTAACATGGACGGAGTGAAATTGAGCTCGGGTTTCCGTCCCTTAACCTAGGTACAAATGAATGTGAAAGAGAAATTATTTTTGCAAAATCTGCCATTGCATCTTGGCTGGATTGTTAATTATTATATCATATTTTTGTAATCAGATTTTAAGAAAAAAACTGCTCTCGCGTAGGTTCCCGTGGTCGTGCTGTCGGGTGGCACTGAGCGTTGTTGTTGAGCACGATGTCCGACGTTTTGCTCCACGTGCTGGGAGCTCCTTCAGCTGAACGTTAACCTGAAGGAGCTCCCACCACGTGCGGGCGAAACGTCGGACGTCGTGCCGAACAATGCGCGGTGAAACTCGACAAGACTTCAGAGAGGCAAATAACTGCATGTTTCATTTCACAAAGTAAGCCACGCCTTGAGACTTTCAGCACGGAATGATCAATTGCGGAATGACAGTTGCGTTGAAGTGTGTAAGCGTATTGTTCGAGTGAGCGTTCGTTTTTATTGGGGTTCAAAAGCTCTCGTGGCTTGTGAACTCGCTGCTGTTTGAGTCCTGCCCATATAACCCGAGTCCACCATTCCGCCAGGGTCAATAAAATACGCACCGCTTTGTGGGATACGTCAACAGTGTGGTTGTTCCTGTGGATAGATTTGCCTCCACCATAGGAGTACAGGACCACTGGCTCAGGGCAGTAAACGGGAGGTGAGCACCACCAGCGCCTCAATGCTCATTTGAGCATAAAATCACTCTGACATCGACTTTTGACATTAAACACCAGTGCCAATTTACGGCTCGGACTGACCGACTCTCTTCGACTTGAGTCAACTCGGTCTATCGTAAGTTCCTGGATTCAGTACGAGCTTGTGGTTCAGAATGATGTCCAGCACTTCCACCGCAGCGCAGTTGAACCCCTTCGGTGGGGACGATAATCGCGAGTCGTATTACGTAGCCACCACGTGACCCACAGATTTGTTCCTCTTGTCCGAAGAAAAAATAACAATTCTTCGGATAAAAATAGGGAGAATAGGTGCCACAGGTAATAAGTGTTTTCATGGACACTTTAGCTCGAGCAGATACTAGGAGTCGCGGGTAACAAGGTCATGGTTAAGAGGATTTCTACAGTGTATGGGGGAACCATGAGGATCATTGTATTCCAGTGTTTGGGCTGTTGAGGTCTCATTTTTGAACCTTGTTTTTGTGGCTCCTCTGAGCCTACTCAGCCTTCCTCCGGCTGCGCGGCCGAGTGTTTTTCCTGCACAATTACGGAACACAAAGGCCCTCTCTGTGACCATCTCACCTTGTGGCAGGGGGAGTAAGTCGGTTTGTTTTGTCAAAAGCGCTTAAGGAGGAGGAGGAGGAGAGAGGCAGTGGAAATCTGCGGAAGCCCTGTCGGCACTCATTACACAGCAGGAGGGGGCGGCGCATGTTGAAGTGAATCAATAAAAAGCGGTTGTTTCTGGCCGCGGAGTAAAACATTTTTCTTTTCACAGCGGCCGTTTTATTGGCGGGGCCTCACATTCGACAGAGTTTGGGACTTTTGGGATTTGTGCCGCGATGCCGGGCCGCGGTTCTCAATTTATTCCACACCCCCTCCCCACCACCGCCGTGTAAACACGTTATAAACTGATTTGAATTTGAAAAATAATCTTCCACGTTGTTTTCCTTTTGTCTGGTTTCCAAATTAGCCGTAATTTAGCAATTTAGCGCTCGTTTTATTGCGCGCACTGTGGGACCTGATTTGTTTATTTCTTTCTTGCAGCATTCACGCAATTGCCGCAGCTCCGAGTGTTGCCGTTCGCGATGGGCCCCTGCCCCGCCACCGATATGCTCCCGTCGCATCGCCACAGACGCTCGGTCGCCCTCGAGCAGATGTGTCACGTTTCAGCAGTCTTCTCTCTTCCTTTACGGTTTTAGTTTGTGACACGCTCCATGCGGCTGACGATTGGTAAACACATCCCGGTACCCAATGGAGGGGGCCGTTGATCTGCAATAAGATTGAGATCTTGTGTGTGCGTGCATTTGTTTTTCCTTCCACGTAAAGCGATAAGTTTACAATCGGTGACGTTTCAGGCAACGGCCCTTTATAGCACCGCGTGCGTGCTATGCAGCAGGGCCAATGCTCGAAACGTCAGCTGTCGCGTATATATCTCCAGCTGAGGCCACGCAGTGTCGT
Source organism: Entosphenus tridentatus (assembly GCA_014621495.2). Lineage (NCBI taxonomy): Eukaryota > Metazoa > Chordata > Hyperoartia > Petromyzontiformes > Petromyzontidae > Entosphenus > Entosphenus tridentatus. The sequence goes on along the minus strand of JAAXLI020003611.1, from coordinate 2,013 downwards.
TGACGAATGTGCCGAGTTCAATGTTTTGTTGTCGTCGCAAGCGTGCTTGCGGGGGGGGGGGCGCACCACTGTCGCCAAATGCGGCACAATCGGGGCGATTTTAATCGCCCGCTGCCCACGTCACTCGACGCACGTTTACCGATCGTCAGGCGCGCGTGCGCATCCGTCCGCGCGGCGCGTAGCGAGACTTCATTTGGATCCGGAGTGAAAAAAAGAAAAAGGAATTTGGTCGACGCGGAGAATTGTAGAGCAGTGTTGGATCGCGATCACTGGAGTTGGGGAAACCCTGCCCCCGGGGGGGGGAATGATTTTTTTGAGAAGCAGCCAGACCGGGGAAGCATGGCCCCGCCTGGAGCCTGCATTGAGCTGCTTACACATAGGCAACGACAAAGATCTTCCCGTATAATCTTAACAGGCTGTCGTGGGCAAGTTCTGTTAGCGAGCACCTATTAAGGACGGCACGGCGCACGGGGGGGGGGGGCGGGGTGGCCGGGCATCATGCCGCACACACGCAGTGAGGTTTGGTCGAGACATGGATCTCAGATGCTACACGGTTGAGCTTGGTTAATACTTGGATGGGTTACCACAAGGTGGCCTACCAAGTATTGTAGCTTTGGAGCTACGAGGTCATCAGAAGATGGCAGCGCTGAGTGTCACCTCATATGCGTAGCTTTTCTCAGGATTCTCCGGTTCATTTTCCCCATGCTGAAACGTTGATGGGATTGGGCAAAATGTCCCAGTGCAGGACCTTCTTTAGAAGGAGTCTTGAGACTCAGTGGGAATTTTCTGCGTAAACAATCAGAATTATTCCTTGAAGCAAGAAAAACAAATCGTTTATATATGTTGCCTGCGCTGCCATTAATGAGCACATTGAGACCAATTCAACTCCACTACACTTGAAAACGTTGTTTAATCTTGGGCGGCTGCCCGCATTTGAACTCAGGGTCTCAGCCCTTACTGGCCCGGTGCCCTGACACGAGCAATACAAGCCGCCCTCCCCCTCACATCAAAGTTAAGGTGAGGGCAGCCGAAGGTGGCCTGCAGCCAACAATAGCGGGGCCGCCAGTTCCCAGAGCGAACCATTTCTCCTCCCCTATTTAATCCGACTCCTCGGACGCGGGGGCCACCTGCCCGTAATGACCGCGGCTAAGCCGTGACCGTCAGCGGTCTTTGTGCGCGACTGATGGGCGGTAATAGCCGTGTTTGCGCGGCGCGATGTAACGTTACCAGCGTCGCGGCACGCGCACGAGCGTGCGTGCGTGCGCGTGTGGTCTCCACACATCACGCGTGCGGCGTCGCGCGGGGTGTCCCCGACGTGCGTCGGGGTTCTTCCGTACCGCGCGTCGATCTCTCGGCTATTCGCGCCCCAACGTTCTGGCAGCTACGTCTGGTACCGAATGGGAGGGAGCTGCTACTCCACTGGATATCGGTGTTTGCAAATAAGCTGCAGGCTTGTTTGCTTCTGAACTTTTACACCTCTTCACATTTTAGACCACTCTGTTTCTTCTTTTCACATCGCCTTGAAACCCAGCGGAAACCCAGCACGCACCCGGCAGACACCCGGCAGACACCCAGCGGACAAGAGACTGCACTCGGCACGTACATAAAAGCAAGTCTCCTTGTTGACGAAGCCGAGACGCGCTTGAGCGTTTTATTTACGTCTCCGTTTTATTTGTCCGTAAATTATTTAACCGGGGGCCAGGGGGGTGGCGATTCCGCGAGACGTGAGTAACGTCTCGCTAGGCCCTCTAGAGGGACGGGGTGGGGGCGCGTTGCCCCCCTCCCTGCCGCCCCGAGCTCTCGTTGCAAAGAGCTGGGGCGGGGGGGGGCGGACTTCCAGCGCCGCATTTCACCGGCCCCCTCCACCTCCCACGGGGCTACTCCCGTGACCTCGTGACCTCCGGAGTTTTATGTGCAGGTGGGAATGAAATGGCCGGGGCCCGAACGTGACCGAAGGCCCCAAAGCGCCCCACCGCGTGTAAGCTGCGCACAGCCAAGTCGCCCCCCCCCCGT
>JAAXLI020003608.1:0-10534 GCA_014621495.2 Entosphenus tridentatus | reverse complement strand
AGCTGATGCGCCACTTAATGATACCTGTTTGGAGGCTAAAATGTATTGCTTGCATAGGCAGGGCAGGTAGACATGTGACTCTGAAAGTTAAATTCAGATTACATATATGGCTTCCAATGTTACTTTCCAATCTCCTGAAACTTAACTTAAAGACAGATATTTTTTTATTATTATTATAAAGACAGATTCTTCAAGGAAGGTGCAGCAAAAAAAACACTACCTCTCATCTGTGTAAATCTGGGCAGAATTATATCTAGATATATCCTATTTGTAGTTATCTGCAAAATATACTCTTATCATGAGGTACACGATAAAATGCCTCTTCATTGTCTGCTAAAAATACTAGCAAAGGCTTCTCAATATCCTTTGCCTTCTCAATAAATATACGAATACAAACAAATCGACCAAAATAACAAAGGTAGAATTCGCTTGTATTTCTCCTGCTGTGTGTGTGTGTGTGCAGGAGCTGCAAGACACTCACCGCGAGATGGACATCGTCATGGACACGTCTACGGCAGCTTATGACTCCAGGTAGTAAGTTTTATCCTAATTGTTCAGGCTGAGGAAGAGTGAAAAGTCAAAACAATAAACTCCCAGTGGGCAGTACTTTCACACTCAAAAGTAAAAGTGATTTCCTGCTCAAATGAGTATGCAGCCAGTGCTCGTCTCCTGCTTACAACCCTAATCCAGGAAGTTAAAATTCATAATTCTTATGACAAGGGCAAGTCCATCCATGGGATAACCATTATTAACTTCCCCATTAAATGGCACCTATTTTATGGACCCTTGAGGGATGATGGGCTTATTTGCAAATGCGACCTAGCCTGTGTGTTTATGTGCCAGTTTATTGCATTCACTCATTCATTTACTTTATTTAAAACTGGGTGAGAGTCCATTGAGCCTACAGGTCTCTGTGTCATAGGAGACCACGGTTCGTAAACAAATACAGGAATAGAATGCAATTGCACAACTCTGAAAGTTTTTTTGTAAAATATCTCGAACAAAGCTCTTGTGACTGTAAGTTAAATACATTCCTTGAAATAGGCAAAACATCACAAATACAATACAGTATGCTCATTCCTCTTTACAGGAAGACCTTGTGTAGCTCGACTCCATAGAACACTGATTCATTATAGCGCTCTTTGTCCTGGAGAAAAATTTTACTTAAACATTAAAATCCCAAAATCTAAAAAGAACCTACGAGTGAGAACACGCAAGCACCAAGGAAACGCACCTACAACCATTTTTACATTTACTCAGCTAGTGAGAGCGATGTACGCTTTGAGCCAACCCGACACCCACCCCCCCACGATTCGACCATCACAATTCGTGGCCACGATTACCAGTTTAAAAAAAACACCATGTTCCCGGCAGTAGCTCCTCAAACCTCGTCTGCCACCACTGCCATGTAGGAGCACAGCAGGATGCACTGGTGAGTACTGTACATAATACTATTATAATAGTAAATACATTTTCATAATAAAATAAGGTTTATCATTTGTATTATTACTAGCACGATTATCTATACCCCAATGAAGCCCTCATATATTGCTCATACGTAAGAAATAATGTTTTCTGGAGTGCATCACAATAAATACAATGGTATCATGCCCCCTTTTTCGCGAGGATTCGATTACCGCTCACTTCTCCATGAATGTGTCTTAAGCTCAAAGTGAAGGTCGGCCTTTAGTTTATTTGGCCAATTTTCAACAAGACCCTCTACCACCTGACAGAGCCAGTCAAATTAAGTTGTCACATGGGTAAATGTGTCAATTGATTTGGGTTTTTCAGCAAATCCGAGCATTTAAAAGCAAGCACAAATTTGGCAATTGTTATACAACGTTTCTCTGCAGATTACATCCAGCAACATCAGATGTTATTAAGAGCTCAGCTTTCCCTTGAAAGAGCTTCCTGGTCCAGGTTCTTAAATAGGTGCCATGATGTCATCAGCACAATCATGCATGTGATCCAGTTTAATATTGAGAGTTGATTGCTAGTTGATTGGTTGTGACAGTATGCTAACAGAATTAGAAACCATCAAAAGCATGAGTACTCGAATTTCTTTAATCATTAATGCAGCCTCTCATAGGCGAGTTGTTGAGAGGGAACAGGCATACATAGTAGAAGATATACCTGCCGGATTGTCCCGGGTTGGCGAGACATCTCTGAGGGAGTTGTGGCACGATGCCTATGGTGGCACATGCGCGAGCAGGGATGAGGCACGCACTAAAGTGGCGCTGCTGAGGGAGAAGGCCGACAAGGATGGCGCCCAGTACGCCACCGAGATGAAGGAGCTGCAGCGCCTGCTCGACCATGAGCGGCGACTCCGCGATTTCATGGGAGTCAAGGGGCAAGAGAGAGTCAGCTTGGAGACCGGAGCGCTGTACAGAAAAGGTCTTGCACAGCGGCCGGCATCCTCACCCACCCACCATGTTCAATTCTCACATTTCTACAGCAGGCCTGTCACACGATTTTTCACCCGACCTGTCATGTGACCTGTCACGCGCCTACTATTCATACAGACGAGGTTGAGAAAAGGCAGCGGGAGCTCGTGCAGGAGAGTGTGGAGTCGTACGAAGCTGCCTTCCAACAGATCCATGCCATCACACACGAGGACGACCTTGACACGCTCGTGGGAGCCTTCATTGAGGGTGATTGTTCACACTGTCGCTGAGACTCGGTTATTTCCAAATGAACACAAGATGATGCACGACTAAAGACTGACGTTCACAATGCCAAACCAATTACTCTTGTTGCAGTGGAGGATCGTAACTTTGCACTCTTCAACTATGTGAACGAACAGAACAATGAAATAGAATATCTACAGGATCAGATTGCAGAGGTGAGTTTGTGTGAAATATTGTATTCAAAAAGTATTTTTTTGGTTAAATGAACATTGCGGTAGTGCTCATCTCCTGTTTACAGCTCTGAGTCAGTGGTAGAAATTCCACGTTCCTATGGTGGGAGTGAACCTCTCCATAGGCAAGACACTGTTGATTTACCCATAAAGTGGTGTTCGTTTTATGGACCCTGGTGGAACGATTGGTTGAGTCAAGCCCCAACCAGAACTTGAATTCACAACCTTCCCTTTGCAAGCCACTCACTCTACCACTGAGCCCCCTGACTTTAAATAGTTTATTACATCACAGCTAAGGGCTCTGAGAGTTCCATTTCTTTATTCTGTTTCCGTCGATTATATGTATCCTGGTTATGTTTTTTTTAATGCGTTGTTGAAAATATTAGTAGAATTTTGAAAGGGGGGACATTTTTCAATGTGCTTCCCAACAACAAATGCCGGGTGTGGTGTTGGCCACATTACCCTTTTGTACATTGCGCTGATCTCGTAGGCACTCACTAAAAGCACTTTCCCCAACAGTCCACGTAGGCTACATGGAGCTCCTCGTGTTTGTGAAAGATCGTGAGAGCAATGCAGGAGTTTGAGCAGCAGGAGGCGTCGCTGGAGCAGGCCCGGCAGGTGCAGCTCCGCGATCTGGAGACGAGGCAGAGCAAAGCAGCGGTGCTCACGGATAGTCACGCGGCTCAGAACGCGCTCGCCACCCGGGCCCTGCAGCGCTTGAAGGACGGTGCGATTCCTGCAAACGCCACGCCAAACGAGCTGCCCGCTGGGGCGCCTTACAAGTTTAAAGTGATTTATGGGCGGCGTTCAAATGCATAATAAATACAAATGGAAATTTGACTGCGCAGCTTGAGTTAGCATTACAGGAAAAATGGATGCATACACGGTGAAGGACCGGAAGCATAATCGACGGGGCCATGAGAGAGCGTTTGAGAATTTAGAATTTATATACTAACATTTACCAGCTTGTTACATTCCCACTCATTTACTGTTTGCCTTTTGTGGTCTACGGAGACCGGTTGGGAGGAGGATGACTTGAGCAACAACTGCTTTAGAAGTAACATGCTTAAACACCGTATTAAAGTTGAAATGTGGTTCTAATCAAGGCTATGGAAACATCAAATGAAAGGAGACAAGAGGACTGCTCGCAATGCCGACTGCGGGACCTCGGGCTCCACCCTGAAGTTGTTACTGCTAGAACTCTCACTGGCGCTCCACTGAGAAACAGGAGAAACAGCTCAGCTCATCAGAATCACGTTTTTTTGCTTCTATTCAGATGCGCTGAACTTGTCACCATTTTCCAAAATGGAATTGTTTGTCTTTAGTCGCCATCGCACGTAGCTTAATTTGACTTAAAACTCCGATCTAAACATATTTATTCCAGAAGATGTAAAAGATTACTACAAGTGTATCCTATGTGCAAGGTCCGCTTTTAGGAATGATGTATACTTTGGTATGCATCCTATTGATTTAAAAAGAAATGCAAATTGAATTAATGTCAGTATGATGTATGTAATATACAGCTGTTGGCTTAACAGAGATGAGCGTTGAGTATTTGAAGAATCTAAATTATTTTGTTTAAGTAGGTGGGGACTCAAAAGACAAGCATAGTCTCACTTGCAAGTGTAACCTCGGAATGTGTGTTATGTTAAGCATTTCACTGCGTGCACACAAGCTGGCGGTTTTGAGTGGCCCACAGCTGAGCGTGTCGTGCAGGGGTGGAACTGCTCTTCACGAATCTGCAGTGTGATCGATCGGAGATCGAGGAGCTGCTGTCTGGAGCAGGCGGGATCCAAGACTCCACTGTGATGCATTACCTCGGCAACATTGAGCACAAAGCGAACCACCTGCTGACTGCGCAGTCCTACCTCTCTCTTAAGGTAGACACTGCACACGTAACCGGTGTCTCTCTTGAGGAAGATGATGTCTCTATCTCTGCGTACATGCTGCCCTGTCTCTGTCTGTGCTGGGCACTCAGGATGACGAGAAGCCGTTTGAGTCTCCAGATGGAGCACGGATACTTCTGGGACAGTCTCCGCTGGAAACGGTGCCTGGTCTCGCAGTGCAGCTGCCTTCCCCTGGGTCAGGCCCTCACTCACAGCAGCACTTAAGACAATCACATTGCCTTTACTGCAGCCTACTGAGAGTCAATTCAAGTTTCGAATTTATTTTGTGTAACCAAGTGCAAGCTGAAGAGGGTAGGAGAGTATCATATCCACGAATAACCTGGGTCACCAAAATTATAAAAAGAAAAAACATAAAAAGTACAATAACAAAGTAAACCGTGTTACAGGAAAAAAAACAGCTCCCACCGAGTATTCAACATTCCTACTTTGCTAGCCCCAGTGATTGCCCATTGTTTCGTGAGGATACGCGAGGGACAGTATCAGTCCCCTGGGTCATCGATATGTGTGCCCACAGAACCTCCAGAATGCGCTTACTGTGATGTTTTTCAGTGTTCTTTGGTAGTTAATTTAAGGTGGAGAGGGGAGGAGAACCAACCCCTCACACCCATCCAACACCCTCATTTGTCACTGTGATAGATGTAAGAACACCAACTCCTCACACTCATTCATGCCCACTAACACACACAAAAAACCCCAATATAGCCTTTAACAGACTGTTAGGGTAAGAGGGCTGCTAGCGATCACCTATTAAGGCTGGCACGGCGCATGAGGGGGTGGATGGCCAGCAACACACACGTCCGCCTTTGATTCTCCAGCGGTGAGGTTTACATTCTGTGCCTGGTAATTATATAAGGCTGAATCAACCTTAGGAGAAGCCCAATACTTGTTAACATATTTGTCACTGATGTTGGCTGTGAGCAGCAATCTAACTCCAATCACCAGGTTCATTGTTCAGTTTTCTAACCACAATATGATTGCTCTCCAACACACAACAGCTACTATTCGTCACTAAGTGGCGGCGACCTCTCCACAGCGCTTGTGGCAGCCGAGGTGCACTTTCAGGTCACGGGAAGTATTGAAGGCTCCCTGGTAGGAGGTCAAGAGACCCGGGAGATGCGCCACCTGTGCTCCCCACTGTGCCAACTTTGTTGGAGGGCGACTGCCTCCAACTGCCCAATAACATCCTTCACGAGGCTCCTCCATAGAGGCTGATCTTGACACTGCTGGTACAAATCATCGGCAAGTCCATTGGGCTCCATATCCTCCTGTACCACTTCAGCCCACCTCTTTTCTAGCCTGTACTGTGCCAATGTATCCCCTTCTCTCCAAGCAAACAGAAGCTACTGGGGTATGCGATGGCTGGGCATGCAAGCTACATGACCCAGATAAACAGCCTCACCTGCCCAAGGAGCTCACTTTTTCAAGGATCTGTGAGCTCACACAATCCAGTCTGATTAAACTCAGGATGGATCGATTATAGACAGGCCAGCCAAAAAGTTTCAAGCTGGTTCAGATGTTCCTTTAAAGGCATCCACGTTTTGAAAATCTAGTGAAGAGAGGGCATAACTGTTGCCAAAAAGACCAAGAGCTTCTTATGGGGTGATAGTTCAGGCAGCTTCCATACAGATTTACACAGAGCCGATGAAAAGATAATGCCGATTGACTGATTGGAAGTGAAACCTCTGCTGCCAAACCGGAGCTGGTCATAAGCACACTGGCTAGGTATGTGAACTCCTCCACTCTCCACAACTACCCCATTACAAATTTTATATTTTCTTTGTTTTTGGTGGGGCTTATGGTAAGGCCCCACCTATTTGTTGCATGCACCAGATTTAACAAAAGCATGTTTAACTCCTTCTCAGAGTGATCATCATCACCATACATAACATGGTTGACCAGTATAGAGCCATCCCTTGACCTCACCAGGACATCAATCAGCCTCCCATTGTTGCTGTACCAGATGGAAATTAATCTGTTCAATAGTGTAGGGAAGAGGATATTCCTTTTGCACAGAGACAACAGTAAATTGCTCTGACTACTGGTCATGTAGCTTTACACGGACCTGCCCACCATTTAACTACCGAAAACATGAATATCCCAAATCCATGGCCTATTAATCGTATTATAGACCTTGACCAGGTCAACACAGCAGAGATGTAGGTCCTGTTAAAATGCCCCATACTTCTGCTGTAGCAGACGGACCAACTGTATGACATATTTGCAGGACCATGCCAGTCTGAAACCAGACTGGGGCTTCACAAGCCTCTTGGCATGGCTGGCAAGGGACACTCAGTCACACACACCCTCTCACATTCACAAAGAGGATTCTCATTCACACACTCGCACACTCACACGCGTGGCCACATTGGTGCTGTGTTATGGAAGAGGGGAACAGGACAGTGGCTCTGAGTCATCGGTTTCGGAGGAAGAGCAGCGCCCACTCACGCAAGCCGAACTTCGCGAGAAGATCATCAGGGGGGTGAGTGTTCCACTTTTCTGTTATTTCACCCTTCAGCTTTCCTAAGTCTTGTCTCCGAGTGAGTTTTTGCGTGTGATAAGCACCACAATGACTGTGTGTGTGCGTGTTTATTTAAGCCCCTATGGGAGCGGTGATGTAGCGGTTAGTGACCCGAGTTCGGTTCCTGCTCATGGCCAACACCAGCAACGATTATCTGAACCGGTCCTGGGCCTCCCCTAGGTCGACTCGGCCTCAAATAAGTACCTTATGTGGTATTTAAACATTGTCACTGTGGAGACAAAGGCGGCCGGGCGTTGTGCTGGTTACCCACCCCTTTGTGTGCCATGCCGGCCTTCATAGGTGCTCGCTAACAGCACTTGCCCCAAACAATCTGAAGTCTACATGGGGGCTCTTTGTTGTACCCCACAATAAGTGTGTCTGTGTGGCGAGCAGGTGTTACGCAGGGAGGAGAGGGCTGGTGGGGGAAGGCCACAGCTGGAGCAGGATGGACCTCATGACGCAAGGGCTCCAATGTCTGAGCGGAAGGAGCGTCATTAAGAACCTTGGCCCAGCAGAGTGGGAAAGGGCTCCAGCCCCAGGTTCCTCTGGCCGAGCTGATACACCCAACTCCACTGTTATTTTTTTAGAGGTCTTTTCTTGATGGCGCTGTTGAAATGTTCAGTTTGGTCAGTTAATAATCGTGTGACGGTGCATCGATCCCATAATTGGAATCGATCCTTATGCTCTGGGTCCAAGCATTGACTCATGCATGTGAGAGTATATTATAATGTGCAGCTTTTCGTGGATCCACTGCTGGATAAAGCTTGCCCGTGACTATCAGTTGTGGGGATTGTTTGGCCATACGACAACAATGCTGCTTGGTGAAGGTAGGTAAAGGGAAGAGGACTTGGACTAGTTCAGTTGTCACTTGCTACTAATGTTTGTCCTGGCTGGGAATTGAACACAGGTTACCAGGTATATCGTGCAGTGCACTAACCACTGCTCCGTCACTTCACCCTGCGTTGTATGTAATTGGAATATGTGACCTCTGCAGCCACGAGAGGCCTACAATGTGCCCTGGGGATATAAATTAGATTGATGCTGCATTAGCAGCAGTTAAAATTACTCTCTGCTAAAATTGTCAGATCACGGTGATTAAATGATTGTTTTGTGCATGGCTGTGATAATTGATTATGCAGTTTTTGCAAATATTCTTAATCCAATAAATCTTACAGAAATAAATAATCAGAGATAACGTCTAATATCCATATTTGCCTCCAAATAACAAGTGTTTTTCACATGTCTCATTGGCTTGCACGGTCTGTTGGAAGTGGATAATACCGGCAGAATTGGTTCAACACAAGCAATATGGACCGGTTTAGATTCCAAGAACACAGGATGAGATGTTACTATCCTTTGTGCAAGCACTTCCAAGAGTTCATGAACAGCCTGGTGAAATTTGGGGAGCGCATCGTCAGTAGTGTACCTTTGGTTCCTAGGGTGTTTCGGCCTTTCACACTATACACCCTCCCCAAAGGCGGCCAGCGACAGGGTGATCAATCCTAGGCTTGCGTCCCATTCCCAATTAGTCATAGGAGTTGCCTTGTTGATGGCCAACATCCCATGGGACTATGCATGGCAGGGGCGTCCTCCTCCCTGAGTCAAGCATTGTTGACCGCATACCTCCTGGCCCTCTCACTTCGGGGCCCAGCTGGGGTCTTTCCTCTTCATCCAGAGCCACTGACTGCTGCCTTCTGCCGCCTCCGATACAGCTCTGATTGCCGACCGCTGGCTCTGGCCCTTAATTCCCAGGTCTTTAAGCAGTCTGGTTGTAGATGTTGCCACAAAACCTCTGCAGCCCACCTCCACTGGTCGGACTTCTGTGTTCCAGCCATGATGCCGTGCTTCGGCAGCTAGATCGGCATAGCGCAGATGTTTTCGTTCATAAGCCTCATCTACTGAGTCCTCCCAGGGTACTGTGAGCACAATGATGAAGAACTTTTTGAGCGAACGGGACCAGAGCACCATGTCAGGTCTCAGGGTGGTGGTTGCGATCTCCAGAGGAAACACATGTTGCCGGCCAATGTCAACTAGCATTTTCCAGTCGCGGGCCAAGCGCAGCTGGTCTCGCTCTGATGGTGTAAAGCCGCTCTTCGGTGGTTTAGCCCCTTCGCGGACAAAGGTCGTCCGTAAGGGGTGTGATGCTGCTGGGGGTGATAGGGAGTTGGTGGCAGCTCGCTTGTCCTCCAGGGCGGACGCAAGGTTTTTAAGGACTTGGTTGTGACGCCAAGTGTAGCGTCCTTGGGTGAGGCTTGTTTTACACCCTGTGAGAATGTGCCTGAGGTTGGCTGGCATGGAACAGAGGGCACAGTCCGGATCTTCACCATACCATTGGTGAAGATTAACTGGTGTTGGAAGGACGTCATATGTTGCTCTGATGGAAAAGCTCAACCGCCTCGCTTCCATGGCCCACAGATCCTTCCAGCTGATCTTCCTCTTCTCCACACTGTCCCATCGAGTCCACTGTCTCTGTTTGGCAAGAGAGACTGCCTTGGCCCACCTTGCAGCCTCCTGATGGCGTACTTCCTGCACTACCACATTCCGCCGCTCTGGTGCAGTGGCCTTACTCCAAGCAGCGTGGCTAGTTAGCCCAAGGCCTCCTCTCCCTTGCTGAACATGACCCACAATGTCAGCATGTCTGAGGGCTGCTGTTGCCTCCTGGACTGCTTTTGCTGGCCTCCATTTGCACCCAGTTGCCAAGGTCGGCGCGTTGTTGCTCACCACTGGGTCTCGAGATGCATTCAGTGTCATCTGGAGCCTGGTTTATGCACACTTGAATTCCTCTGCTTGGTGAGGGGCAGCTTGAGGACACCATCTCCATAGAGGCCTGTGGTGGTAAGGCATCGTGGAACTCCGAGCCACTTTAAGTACCCTGTGACTCCTCTTTCCATCTTCTCCACTGTTGAGATTGGAACCTCATACACTGCTAGGGGCCACAACACCCGGGGTAGGAGACCAAACTGCAGACACCAGGCCTTTAACTTTCCAGGTAGCTGGGTGTTGTCGATGGACTGTAGGCTACTACTGATATGTTTGCGCAGCTGTTGCACCTGGTCTTTGTCCTTCAGGCTTGCATCATACCACCTTCCAAGGCTTTTTACTGGCTGCTCAGACACTGTTGGGATTAGGTCATCTCCGATGAAGAATTTCAGGTCAGAGAGTACTCCCTTCACAATCGAGATGCTGCGTGACTTGGATGGTTTGTGGATTGTTTGGCCATACAACAACAATGCTGCTTGGTGAAGGTAGGTA
>JAAXLI020003604.1:0-10540 GCA_014621495.2 Entosphenus tridentatus | reverse complement strand
AGGTGTCAGTTTTGTACCAGTTAAAAGGGTAAAAACCTACTATTATAGTCCCAATTCACTTGAGATTCGCACACCTGATGGCACAACATGGACGTAAGTGTCCTGTGCAGCCGTTCCACCATCCCATCAGTTTGCGGGTGGTACGGGGAGGTATGCACCTTTTTAGTACCTAAGAGGTCGCACACCTCACATAGCAAGGAGCTCGAGAAATTATTTCCCTGATCGGTCAGCAGCCGCCCCGGTGCACCCTTGTCCAGGACATAGCCCTGGACAAAGGCCTCGGTAACGGCTGCTGCCGACTGGTTAGCGAGTGGCCAGGCCATGGGCCATCGAGTGAAATATTCCACGCCAACCAGCAGGTACTTATTATCTCTAGGTGTCGCCGGGAAGGGCCCCAGAATGTCGAGCGCAATGATCTCATTGATGCGCAAGACCTGAATGGATTGCAGCGGCAGACTGGCCGCTTTCGAAGGCGGCTTCCATTGGGCACACTGCACATACCCCTTGAGAACGATGGATACATCCCTTGCCATACCCGGCCAACAGAAATCACGCCGGAGCATGGCAAGGGTTTTGTGAGACTCCAAATGCAACAGTCGTTCGTGAGCGGCCAGAATAACCTTACTCCGCATAGCAGATGGCACAACGACTTTATGGCGAAGAGAACTACCGTCCCAATTCATGAGACCCCGTCTTAACATCCATGAATCGATGCCGACAACGCCTTCTGCGGAGCCACTGGCCTTACGACGCAGCGCGAGTAGGGACGCGTCCCCCATTTTTAGCCGGCCCTAGTCAGCGAGGGACAATTTGAGCAATGAATCCCCACCCATTTGAGAGAATGGGATCTCGGGAGGCAGTGTGCCAGCACCGGCGGCTAAGGCTGTGGAAGGGACAACATTCTAGGGTTTGCAGCGTCCCGACCCCAGAAAACACGCATACTCCGTGCCCAGTGACAGTCGCGACAGGGCATTTGCTTTGTATGGCGAACACCCTTTCGGTAAGTGGTTGTGAATTGGTAGTCCTGAAGGACTTCCAAACATCGGGAAAGCTGCCCTGATGGCTGGTCAACACAAAGTGCGTATTGGAGCGCCGCGTGGTCTGTATGGACAGTGAAGTGCTGGCCGTAGAGATACGGCCGATACTGTTGGATGAAAAAGACAATAGCCAGTAGCTCGCGGCAGGCGACGCAGTACCTCTGTTCTGCCAGTGTCAAAACATTGCTACCGTAGGCAACGACGCGTTTGACTCCCCCCCAACTACCTGTGAGAATACTCCGCCAATGCCAGTGTTACTGGCATCCGTCAGGGTAACACAAGGGCGGAGCACTCACCAAGGCATCACAAAGGGAGCGAAAAGCGGCCTCTTCCTCCGGACCCCAGCAAAATTTCACACCTTTTGCTGTCAAAGCGTGGAGGGGCTTGGCAATAGTGGCAAATTTCGCGATGAATCGCCGATAGTAGGAGGCAAACCCGATGAAGCTACGGACCTCGCTGACCAAAATGGGCATAGGCCATGAACTGACTGTGTCTTAGCGGGATCCGTAGAGATACCTGAATGGCTCACAATGTGCCCCAAGTACCGCACAGATTCCCGGAGTAGGTGGCACTTTTGCGGCTTAAATTTCAAATTGGCGGACCTCATTTTGAGGAACACCGCCCGCAGACGTTCAAGGTGTTCCTCGAACGTTCTACTGAAGACGATGACGTCATCCAGGTAAATTAAACAGGTATCCCGTTGGAGGCCGGTCAAAACTAATTCCATTAGTCGCTGGAACATTTCGGGAGCTGAGTGGAGTCCCATAGGCAACCGGTTGAACTGAAACAGGCCCAAAGGTGTCCGAAAAGTGGCCTTGGGTTTTGACTCATCAAGGGGGAGTTGCGAAAATCCCGACAGCAGGTCTAACGTGGAGGAATATCGTGCTCCTGCTAAGGCATCCAAAGATTCGTCCATCCTGGGGAGCGGATATGCGGCGGCCACAGAGATCTTATTAAGGCGACGAAAATCCACATAAAACCTCAGGGACCCATCGTGCTTTTTAACGAGCACGATGGGAGCCCCCCATGGACTGGTGGAAGGAGAAATGATGTCGGCGGACAACATGTCATTAACAGCTGATTTGGCATGTTCCTTCCCGGCTGGGCTTAGCCAGAAGGGATTTTGACGAATGGGGGCAGCATCACCTGTGTCAATATGGTGGCGTAACAGGTTAGTGCAACCGATATCATATTTGTGTTCACTGGAAACATCAGAAAATTCGAGCAACAGGGTGTGTAATGCAGCAAGTTGTGAACTGGACAGGACACTGGATCCAGAATACAGTGAATCCAGCCACCCTTGATCACGGGCCAATTTTGGATGTGGGCCCGGACCAGCATTCACATGTGCTATTACCGGCTTCCCCACGGGTGCCGGCGTTGCATGAGCGAGCACGGTCCCCTGTGGAATCACAGCTGTCCATGATCCCGCATTTAAAACCACGACGAAAGGGTCCCTGTCCCCCCGCACCATCGTCTGAGCCACCGCCAAATCCAATCCCCTCACTGCTGCGTTAGACGGGCCCAACAGTACACCATGCTCCACCATACCCACACCGAGAGATTTTCGCAAGCGTAAGGGCACTAACATCTGTGACCCCGGCGGTACGTGTACGGTCTGGGTAACGATCGCTTATACCGCCGCACAGGCCATGTGTAGATTGCTAGGGGAGGACAAAAACGCTATGCGGCGGCCCGAAGGAAGCTCAATGCAGCCCTGATCAATGAGGATCTTGATAGGCATTTTTGCTAAAAAAAATCCGTTCCCAACAAACATGGGACTGCAAGAGATGATGAGACCAAGACTGGCCCCGACAACCTAATATCCGCAATGCAAATACCCGCCAGAATTTGACCCACAATGCCCAAGGATCCTCCGTTTGCCGCATAGCACGGAACGTCTACTGGAAACAAGGGTCGACATTGAACGGAAGTATATTGTAAATAAGGTCGGAAATGATCGTCACCGACGCCCCCATGTCAACCAAAACCCGAACCTCGACACCCTCGATTGATCCCGTAACCACGGACGAGACGGCCGACGCAGCCACCACCCTATGGGCCAACTCGGACCATTGACCTGGTCCGAGCGCCCGTACAAACCCACCTCTCCTCACCGAACTGGCACCCGAACCCCGCGGACTGTCAGGCGTGGCGTGGTGAATCGTGTGTAATGTGTGAGTGGGCCGAGCATGTGTGGTGCCACAACTTGCCGGAGACTGCTGGGATGACTTGGGAACTTGGGCGTCGTCTGGCCGAGGTCCTGATGCATGCTGCCGTGGAGCCCAGCACCCTGAAGCAACGTGGCCCCAGAGGCCACAGTTATTACAGGTGATGAGGGCCATCGCTGGTTTAAGTTGCTCCAGCTTGCACGCCGTGTGCTGGGGCGGCCGGCCACCCGACCTCCAGTCCCCCGATTGCACCGCGGCGAAGACCTCCTCCGATGGCTGAGCGCCTTGGGGTTCGCTGTGTGCCGAGGCTGAGGTGCAGGCGATGAGAGGCCTTTTTCGTTTAAGGACTTCGTGTGCGTGAATGTTCGTAGCGACTCGCAAGGAGCACACATCAGCCTCGTCTGCCGCATGGATCATAATACCCAACTCCTGTGCCAACGCTAAGAGCTTTTCTGTGACCATGGCATCAATGCCCTCGCAGTCCATGCGAGGAAAAGCAGCATCAGCGAGGGCCAGGAATGCTGTGCGGTGGGCGAGGGCAGTCTCCTTCTCACCCTTTCGGCAATCGTGGAAGTAGTGTAGACTGGCAGACGGCGGTCCGTAGACCGTGACCATCAGCCGAAGCGCTGCTTGCAGTGTAGAGCGGCTCGACCTCGGAGTCGACATGAGGGTGGCCAGAGCGTCGTCGTCCTCCTGGTGAGCGAGGAAATGTTGGCGGAAAGCTCCCCAGTCGCCTCCTTCCTCTGAAAAAGCTATTAACACGGGCAATCGCTGCTGGAACGTCTGCTCCGTTCCTGGCTGCCGATGTTCCCACGCATCGCCGTCATACAGTGCAATGGCAGCCCCTTCCGTAGGTCGCAGCCCGTCCGACGCAGAGGCCACAGGTTGGTCTCGGCAGCGCCCGTCGCTTAGAGATGACGTGATGGGCGGTGGTTGGAGACCGCCTCCCACGTGGTGCGCTTGGCCCCCGCCACTCAGGAAGCTCGTTGCTGAAATGTGACCAAAGGCTGTACTTGTACATATGTAAGGAGTGTGTGAGTTTATATGTACACAATGTGTACGTTTGTGTGTACATGTATGTGTATATACGAATGTCTTCCATTGTGTTTTTTTATGCGTTTATGTGAATGGTGAGAAAGTCGTTGGCACATTCCATTACGAACTACATGACCTTGGTTTAATATCTGGTAACAGCATCAGTGGTGAGTAATAAAAAAAATCTGGTCCTGGAACTCCAAGGGTGACTCAGCTTTAAATGAGTCCCTGGTATGGTGTGTAAACATCAGCAATGGGGACAGAAAGACAGCCAAGGACGGTGCTGGCCAGGAAAGTGCGAGATTGTCTTTGTGCTCTAGAGTGCAGTGTAGTAGTGTGTGTGATGCCACAGCGGCGAGGCCGCTCTGCCCGCGATATCAACACAACAAAGCAGCATGGTCGACGCTGCTCTCCTCCCACAGCCCCCCACATGAATGCACACACACATCCCCATGTAAGACCTCCGGAAAAGTGACCTGGCTCCAGGTTTTCACCCCGGAGCCCTCTGATGGGACTAATCTCCACGGTTTACTTTGGCCAGGGAATTGGGCGATTTTGAGGTTAAATTGCACCGCGGTACCGTGAATTGACTTGAAATTGCATGGTCATGGCGGGGCCACTCATCCACTGCGGTTAGGACACATACAGCACGGCAAGCAGGGGGGCGGGGCCACAGACTACGGGCCAAGCGCGAACGCACCCGTAGACCACCAACAACGCAGGAGCTTAGCGGCGAACTCCCTTTGATACGGAAACCGGGACACGGACGTCGGTGAAAGCACTGATTCGAATAATGTGACCTCACCAGCAAGCCCCCTAATTGGCCGGGGAGGCCGCAGGATTAACCGATCGGGCCCTTTGATGTAGAGGATAATAAAAGGGGAATAGAGAGCGCAAGAGTCAGTCGTGTTCTTCTCAAGCCAGGATCGGTCGACTCTCCAGCCACTCGAACGTCCGTGTGATGAGTCGCAGTGCAGTGAGGACTGGTCTGCAGGAGCGCCGTACAAATTAAACCGTGAGTACGAGAGAGATAGGGAACAGGGTGAGAACTCCTCGAGAGATTCATTCGAAAGGGTGAATTGGGTTTAGACCGTCGGGAAACAGAGAAGCTTCCTCACTGATATCTGCCCCCGGGTTACGTAATATCTAGCATCAGGCAAGCTGGCAATAAACCGTTAGTGATCAACCACAGTTTCGTATGGTCTCTGTGAGTGGAGAGAGTGGGAACGTGGTGTGGATACGGGCGTACGTGGAGTGCGCGCACATATTCAATGATAAAACGGCCACGGTCGGTGTGGTTGTTTGCGCGCGAGGGCGTATTTACCCACGTGTTTGTGCTCGCCCATGCGTGCTCACTCGGGACTTAACGCGCATGCCTTATCGTCCGTAGCGTGCCGTTGCCCTGGGAATTAACGGGCAAACCCTCCGATCGTTAATTCACTATTGCATGGGGTGGCAGCGTCGTGTGCTGCTGGCGGTGGTTGCCGCGTGTGTAGAGCTGTGCATATTCATATGGCGGTTGCAGTTGTGGCAGTGGTAGGTGTGGTGGCGGTTATTGTGGTTGGGGGTATGGCTAGTGGGGCTTGTGCTGCGCCGCGGCCGCGCATATTTATATGGCTATTTTTAGCGTGAGTCATAGCGGACGAGGCCAGTGACGCGCGGGCAGCTGCCGCGCTATTTTTAGAATTGGTGGCCAATAGGCACGGGTGGGTGCGCTCGCCCGAGTGTGGGCAACGGCGTGCATGGGCACGCGTGTGCCAGGAGTCTTCTCCGAACATTTGGGGGGAATGCCCGCGGGAAGTGTGTGTGAATGACCCGTGGTGGCAGAGAGCCAGCCAAGAGTCATGTCTCACAGGGGGGACGCGGAGGTGGCGAGGCCAAAGCTCCGAGCGGAAGCAAGGAGGAGAGGAGGAAGGGGGAGAGGAGTCGGGAGGCAGCAGCCCCAACATGTGCTTGTTCTCTGCCACTGGCTTCGGCTTCACTTTCCCCAACAGTTTGTATGGGCTACTTGGTGTATCTTTGTCTCTTTAATGCTTTACAACTAAGATTGACACTCATTACGTATCAGCTGTCTCTGTAGAGTGGGGCACCATCACTGACCATGATCCACTGTGAACCAGGGGCTTGAATCGGCCACGTGGATCACACCGTTACCCTCACTCTTCACTGTAGAGCCGCTATCAGGGCTCCATTTTCTCAGTGTGGCCTACGGCCACCTCACTTCCTGCACCTAGTGTAAGGGCTATCATTATCGCTAATTAAATGTTGCTTAAGATGATGGAAAACTGTACAGCAGCCATGCATATGCACACCTTTGTATTTATTTTGTAATTTAACGTACAGCGAGTGCAGCATTCATTGTCGACCCACCTACTCACTATACATTTACTCACCCACTCGCACTAATTAACTCATTCACCAACCCACTCACACACTAATTCAGTCATTAACCAACCCACTCACACACCACTGACCCACCAACTCACTTACATCCTCACCCAACTCCACATACTCACTCATCGATCCACCCACCGAGACACACACCAACTCAAGCAGGCAAGCACTCACTCACTAAACAGTATCCCTCAGTGGATGAGTGGGCGTATGGGGAAAGAAGAGTGAAGCAAAGGGCAAGGGTGGGGGAGGGATTATGAGAAATTGAATGCAGAAGATTGGGGGTTTAATGGGAGGTATACGGGGAGGGGTAAGCGTGGAATGCTGGAAGAGGAGTGAAGTGATGATTTAGGACAATGATTGCAGTGGCAAGGCGAATAATTTTGTCAAAAGTTGGATTCAAGCATGGGCTACGCAAGATCGAGTGTTTATGTAAGTATGGGGTTACATTGTACTATGTACGTGCACAATTACTAAGTGATGATTCACATAGACAAAGATCTGCCGTATAGCCTTAACAGACTGCTGAGAAAAGTGCTGTTAGGGAGCACCTATGAAGGCCGGAATGGCATATGATGGGGTGGGTGTCCAGCAATACGCCCGGCCACCTTTTTGTCTCCGGAATAGCGATTTTTTTACACACTGCACCTGGTACTCATTTGACGAGGAGTTGATATCACACACACACAATTTGTGAAGTAGTGAATGCAAGGTGTGCAAGTCTTACAGTAGCTCTCTACATCTGTGCAGTCCAGGCTGAAGCCTCTTCATTTCATCGGTGCCGATGTCACAGCCCAACAGGTTGAGTGTCTCCACAGGTTCTTCTCTATGCAGCAGGATCCAGGAGACGACAGCGCAGTCTGGCAGAGACAGCTTTATGCATGACAGGTCTATCTTAGCCATGTACCGAGTGGCATCACTCAGGGACTTGCTGTTGTGCAGCTCGTGCACGCAGTGCAGGAGACTGATGAGCCTGTGTTTGTTAGACTTCTGAGTCTCCATGCTGCGATTGAGCCACTCGATTATTTCCTTTTGAGAATCTGCAGATGGAGGATCCAATATACCCTCAAAGAACTTCCATGGAGTGCTTGATGCCAGTCCACAAAAAAACCTCTGAAACACATCAAACCTCCCATCTCTGCTGTCCTCAATAGCCTTGATGACATCAGTCACTGGCCATGTTGAATGTGACAGATGCACAGCTATTGCTGCAAAGAATTCCTGCATTATCAAGTGTGAAAACGAATAACAACTCCCTTGTTTAATACCCTCACATGTGAACACTTTGTTGATGAATGTACTTCCTAGTTCAGAAGAACTAACAACAAACTCTTCTAGGTCTTTTTGGCTGAACATCTGGATGTTTTGCTGAACCCCCTTCAGAGCCATATTGGCAAGAGACGATACTATTTTCTTGGCTCCGCGGCTGCCACGGCCGCCACGGCCATGGTGTTCTGTGAGCCCAAACACGTATTGTGTGAAGACGTCGGTCATTGATTTGAGGATAATCTCAGAATGATCAGACTTTTGTAAATGTTTCTTCAGTGTAATGGCTGCTATATGGCAGAATGAAGGGTTCTGGGACAATGTATTCACCGTTTCATTTTCCTGCAGGAGCTTGAGTGCCCTTTCTGCTAGACTCCTATCTTGGTAAAATTTATTAAAGAATGCTATTTTATCTTCGTTGGAAAACCCAGTGATTTCAACAGCTCGATCAACATTCACTTCCCTCAGCTGCTCCATGGCAATGGGTCTGGTCGTTATCAAGACCGAGGCCTTGGGCAAGAGATTTCCATTCACTAGGGCAGCAATGATGGCTTCTACTGTTGCTGTCTTCCGTGGATCAGTGCAAGTATTGGCATAGTGAAGGCACTTTCCAAACTCGTCTAACCCATCCATAACAAAAAGGGTTCTCTCTTGGTTTGCGAAAACCTCATTCGCTTTGTTTCCCAAACATGAGTGCAGCACAGAAAACAGCTCTGCGAGTGACACCTCTCCAACATCATTTATCTCCCTGAACATTATGAGCACAATGTGCTCAAAGTGTCGTGCAAACACTCTCTCACCTGACAGCAGGCTGTGCACAATGAATTTGCTCAACATGGTTTTACCGCTGCCTGGGATCCCCACTATAATAGCCAGTCGGGGATGCATTTTTTTCCCAAGGGAATCAATGGGATCAAAGAGCTTATTGTAAGTCATCCCTTCTCTCTGTGCTCTCTTCATCAGGTCCTCGTGCTGCTTGCCTCTCGCTAGGAACTCGTGCTCCTTGGTTTCTTGCTGGTGGTAGTAGTGAACCAAAATTGGCTTCACCATCCTCTCCAGCAAAAACACTGCAGGTTCTCCAGGTCGTGCGTTGTAGTCTCGTGTTAATGATGTCAGCTTCAGCAAGAGTTCTCTGTAATCATCACCAGGGTTATCTAAATAAAACATAAATTATTTAACAAACAAATTCGTTTCATTGACACTAAATAAAAATTTGCATAGCAGACATGTTAAAAATAAACTACATAATTAAAAAAGTCTAGCGAATTCGTTCACCATTGATAATGCAGCAACATCATAGGCATCATGAATTATTGTGTGGAAGTTTTCCCGATATGTATTCTACATATATCCAATTTTTATAAACACTGTACCTTTGTAAAATATATTATCTTGACAAAAAAAAAATTCCACCACTTGTCTTGTTTGTTTTGTATGTGAAAAAGATAGTACCACCACATTTAGCATTACGGTGTACATCAGCATCATCACAACCTAATTCTATCAATCTGTGTGTAAAAGTCACTGCTGCCTTGTCCTACAATTGTTGTTTTTTAGGATGTTGAATTTTACTTTGTATATTTCACTGGTATTGGGCTGTTTTTCCTCTCCCATCTCAAGCTGGCCTACACCACGTAGCACGGGGGCTACACTTTGGTGGAGTGCAGTATACCAGGCACGGTCCTCTGCAGGCAGAGAAGATGCAGCGCGTGCACCTCCACAACAGCCACATGAATCACATAACTCGTAGCATCCCATGTGATTCATCGTAGGTTCACTTAAACTTCAACTTATCTGGCTACTGCATAATCAGCATCCTCTACATTGGGGAAAGTGGCGATTGCCTATGACAAATTTGCTCAACAACTTCCATCATCTTTCCAAGGAAACATTGAACCGAGTGGCTCATAACTTTGACAGTGTTATTTCAATCTCTCCGTAATCTCTCCGTAATCAAATACTTGGAGTCATGAGTTAGAGTGGACTTTTTACAAACAACGAGGGCTTAAAATTTGACACATTATTTGGAGGAAGTTATAACCATTCCATGTCAGGGTGTAAGAGGAAAGTAGATTCCATTATATGAGTCAATGGCAATATAAGGCTAGGTGTCATTAGAAATAGCAGTTATAGTCGATGATAAAAATATAAAAAAAATTCTCAAAATGAGGAGATTGTACTGAGAAAAGCAGATGACCAAGGACTGTGCCACGTGGAACACCACAGAATTGGGGCTTCTGAACAAATGGCAGTCCTTGCATGGAAAAATATTAATCAATTTCAGAGGTTGAAGCAGAACCAGGAGAGAAGTTTGTCAGACAACACTTGCAGAGCCATGACGATTCAAGAAGATGGAGTGGTGTCTTGTGTAAAAAGCAGGTCAAAGGTCAAGAACGAGAAGTAGCATCCATAGTTTAACAGAGGTGGTCATTCACCCTGCATAGGGGAAGTTTCAATGACATGGCCTTGGTGGAATCCAGATTGTACCAAGTCATGGAGACCATGGCAGCAAATGGGTTTGCTGCCATGGGCAAGCATCTTGGGCTTGACACTTTAAAGAAAGCTTCATAGCTCATTATATTATAATTGTTTTTTTACCCTTCTATCTGGCAACAAAACTGACACCTTTTTTACAAG
>JAAXLI020003603.1:0-10541 GCA_014621495.2 Entosphenus tridentatus | reverse complement strand
ATTTCTATTCCTATTATTTTATTATTTACTTCTATTTTTACCTACGTGACTAAGAGTATGAATCCTTGCAGTCACGAAAGCTTCAAATCTAGAATTATTATAAATTAATGATGACCTCCCCCTCCTCCACCACGTGCCGTCGACACTTCCGGGGCGATGTGCATTGTGGGGAGGTCACGACGTGCGGGGCCCCATCCAAGACGGCGGCTCCTCATCCTCCTCCTCATCCCACCACCACCACGGGACAACTCCTGCCACCGCCGCGGACACAGAGGGATGTCGGAATACGACGAATTTGAGAAGCAGCTGTTGAACAACAGAGAAGGTACAACAACAACAGCAACAACGACGAAGACGATGCCAGGGTACCCCAGCACAAGAAGAGAGCTTCTCTGAGCCATGCATAGTTTACGACAGTCGCGAACACTGTGTTTGTGTGCACTGCGATATCGCTGCTGCTGCTGCTGCACACACAACACTTTGTGTCGCCTTTCTCGATTGTTCGAGATGCTTTCCTGTGTTTTAGAGTCACGGATCGTGTCGAATCGCCGTGCGCACCGTGAGCCCGCATATAACGCGAGCCTGTGTGTGTGTCTGTGTGTCTGTGTTTGTGTGCCTGTCTGTGTGTGTGTCTGTGTGTCTGTATGTCTGTGTGTGTGTCTGTGTATATTTATGTATGTGCGCCTGTGTGTGTCTGTATGTGTGTGTATGTGTGTGTGTGTTTGTGCGTCTGTATTTATGTGCGTGTGTGTCTGTGTGTATATGGGCGTGTGTGTCTGTGTATGTGCGCGTGTGTGTGTGTGTATGTCTGTGTGTGTGCGCGTGTGTGTGTCTATGTCTGTATGTATGTATGCGCTTGTGTGTCTGTATGTGCGTGTGTGTCTGTGTGTGTGTCCGTCTATGGGTGTGTGTCTATGTGTATGTGCGTCTGTGTGTCTGTCTGTGTGTGTGTCTGTATGTATATGTGCGTGTGTGTGTGTGTGGGGAGCGGTGGTTTAGTGGTTAGCACTACGCAGCGCTATGAACCCGGCGCCCCGGGTTCGATTCCCGCTCACGGCCAACACCGGTGACGATTATCTGAACCAGTCCCGGGCCTCCCCTAGGTCTACTCAGCCTCAAATGAGTACCCGGTGCGGTGTGTGAACATCGCCACTAGGGAGACAAAGGCGGTCGGGCGTGGTGCTGGCCACCCACCCCCTCGTGTACTGTTCCGGCCTTCATAGGTGCTCGCTAACAGCACTTGCCCCTACAGTCCGTTAAGGCTACACGGGGGATCTTTGTTTTTGTGTGCGTGTCTATGTGTGCGCGTCTGTAGACGTCTCGCCGGCGTTGTCGCTCCGACGGGTCTCATGTCACTTCTAAAATCGACCCCTGTACAAGGTGGTAGTGTTGTGGTTGGTGGTGGTGGTGGGGGGCTGAAGTCCCGTTAAGTCGGGAAGAACTTCAATCTCGCAGCAGTAAGTGACCTGCATTGCTTGGTCTATCCACAGCTGGATGAGGATGCTGCCATCTCCTGCTGCTGCACCTCCGTGGCTTGTGGTGACGTGCAGACATTGCCACCTTTGACCTCAGGGCGAAAGACTAAAAGTGCAGCGATTAAATGCCGTTCTTGAGTGTCGCGTGTTGCCAATAGGGTTTTTAATTGTAAACATTGTACCGTGTCGCTGGTTTGACAGCTGCCAATAATAAAGTTGATCACCAGCGAAGAAGATTCGTGTTTTTAAGACTCGAGTGGGGGCTAAGGACCTTGCTATTGAATGAGGTAGCGCGATTCGATTTCGGAATTGTTGTTTTGTAAACAAATATTAACATTGCGAATATAGCGGCTTCTGGTGCTTAGGGAGGGGGAGGTCACGAAACTGAATAAAAGTATTATTTGGGTCTTTCGGTAAAGTCACGTAAATAGGTTCAAAGAAAACAAAAAGCTACGACGTTTCGATCGCAACACAAGTGTTCGTCATCATGACGACGAACGCTCGTGTCGCTTGTGTCGCGATCAAAACGTCGTAGTCTTTAGTTATATTTTTGTTATTTTCTTTGAAAATAACTTTTACTTTGCCGAAAGACCCAAAGAACATGAAGTCCTGCATTCACGAAAGCTTTAAGTCAAGACGTAATAAAAGTAATTCAAACCGTTGAGGTAATTGGGCTGGGGCAGGACACGAGAAGGTACGGTTGCCATACAGCCAAGAATAATAACGTGGAAGCTAAGGAATGAAACGCGTCCTAGAGTTGTCATATTGAGGGGATGGAGCGATAACAAAATCGCGTTGTGTACTTTGGTGGACTTACATAGGGGAGACTGGTGGTGCCTTTGGGATTGATCACGGCTGATGATGATACAAATGGGGGGACGGGGGAGGGACATCGATTATTTATACACGCCGTTTGATGCATCTATCATATGCTAAAGATCAATATGATGTATCGTACAGACGTAACGTGGTGCCTTCGAGGGCACCCTTTGAGGTTGCATTGAGCACTTTTAATGAGATTCTTTGAATTAAGAGCAAGGCAGTTAAGTTGAAGAGATCTTCAACGGCATGTAATGCCACGTGGTTGTTTTAGATTGGAGAGGCCTTCCGTAACAACACGGTATTGCATTTATCCAGAGTATAGAATACATTTTCCCAACTACAAATCTCAAGACAAAACACACAAAATCCAACTACAAATTAATCCTAAAGTTGAACACTGAAAAACAAATCCATATCTGAAACGTGCCCAATAAGTGCAGAGCTGCGTTTTTCGAATTCCGCTTAGAGACGGAATAGGGATCAAATGTAGTGAAAGTGTAATGTTGAGCAATTTATAAAGTGATGCCCAGTGGACAGAACCTACGATAGAATGGCAGCCAATGGACAAATACACCTGAGTGGATGATCCTCTTGGAGCTCCCAGCATGTGTGTATATATGTTGAACATCTTTTGCGTCGTATGTAGCCAAACGTGCTGATCGGAGGTGTTGGGCGAATGAAAACAAACTAAACACAAAGAGCAGTTATAAAGAAATGGGGTTTCTATCTAGATGATTTCAAATTGCACAGCTCCATTGCCTTCCTAATACCGGAAGGCAGAGCATTCCAGACGGCCGCGGAAGCGCATCTTAAAGCGCGCGATGCGGTGACCGTCTTTGTTCGATGGCCAGCCAAAAGCCGCAGCTGTGAGGATGAATGAGCCAAACGCCGGACATACCCAGCAAACACACAAAACCCACCCGAAAAAACACATCGGAGGGCTACAAGGCACAGCCTCGAAAATCTACGAAATAGTATCAGGTTACAGTATGCGATCATGTGTCTGTTGTTTTTGCGTTTCGCTACTCTGCCCACCTTGCCCGCCCTTCGGAAGAGAGGCTGGCGGAGCATGGAAAGGTGCGCCGGCACAGCCACAAAAAGCGGAGCCGCAGTCACAGCCGGAGCCGGAAGAGGCGCAGCCGTTCCCGGGACCACAAGCGCCGCTCACGCAGGTGTCCTTGCCCTGCATGCTCGCGTCCGCTAGCCGGGTCGTGCGTTTTGTGGGTACGTCTCTGCGACGGCTGTAGTTATCGTGGCGCAGAGAGAGGAAAGTGTTACGCCGGAGGCGAGCAGAGGTAAAAGAGGGGTGAGGAAAATGCCAGGGATGAGTGGGTTTTATTCTGTCCAAAATTATCTGGAGGTTGACACCCCAGGTTTAGCTGTGGATGAAAATGGATGGAGGTACTTAAATCAGTTTTCAGTGAAATTAAATGCCATGCGTTCCCAGTGAAGGTTTAGTAAATGTGATCATTAATCACGGGTGGAAACTTTTACCGACTCATGGCTTCACCGCCCCGGTTGACATAATTATTACCGTTGTTTCCTGCAGTCGTTCTCGCTCTCCAAAAAAGTGTCGCAAAAAGAAGGCTTACAAGTACTGGGACGTCCCTGCCCCTGGCTTTGAACACATCACACCGCTGCAGTACAAAGCCATGCAAGGTAATATGTTTAACGAAAGAGTTGATTTTGCCGTCTCGTCCTGTCTTTACTCGGCAGCATGTCTCTCGAACAGGAGAAATCCACACCGCTGCCAGTGTGTACTTGAGAATCAGAATTATTCCTTCCAATCAAAATGTTGATTTAGACTGGAGGAATCTGATAAGCTATGAAGCTCTTTTTCACGGATCTCCACTTGTGAGGACAAGCAAATTCCCGTAAAATATTGCCGTTTAAGTCTTCCTACATACCCCCCTCCTCCCACCCCAATAACTCAATTTGTCCCCAACATATCCACGGGATATATAATTTTTACAAAAATAGTCCTAAATCCTAATTGCAACAAAAATGAGAGGAATGGAAAGAGAGGAAGAGTGTACTATTAGCATGGGGTATCTTTGCAATTGTGATTTTGATGACTGAGATAAGTAACGAAAAGTCCCGCATTCCTTCCCATCAAAATAAGTCTTTGTTTGACTCTGTATGACAAAATTACTGAAGGATCCGCTGAGACTTACATCCACATTGGTGGTAAATCCCATGCCTTTTCTGGTAACATTCATACACATGGATACCTCTAACTCGGTGTCACACAGCTATTTGATCAGAGCAGAGCTGCCCTACATTGATGAAACCCCGAGGGTCATAACACGCCTTCTGCAGCTACTCTTTCAAGAGGGACGTGAACGTGTGGGGAGTGGTGACTATGGATGCTTTCCTGAACACATCGTCGTTGACATTTATCTTCACGGCCAACACCAGTGACGATTATCTGAACCGGTCCTGGGCCTCTTCTAGTACCTGGTGCAATGTCTAAACATTGTCACCGGGGTGACAAAGGTGGCCGGGCGTGGTGCTGGCCACCCACCCCCTCGTGTACCGTGCCGGCCTTCACAGGTGCTGTTCGCGAACAGCACTTGCCCCAACAGTCTTCTAAAGGCTATACGGAGGGGGGGGGGACCTTTGTCTTGTGGCGTGTGCTTTCTTGGGCGACCAGCGGCGGGACAGATTCCGGCGACCCCACTGCTGCTGCCGAGCGTGGCGGGCGACGTGCCGGCCGCGCCCACACAGGCG
This sequence comes from Entosphenus tridentatus, assembly GCA_014621495.2. Taxonomy (NCBI): domain Eukaryota; kingdom Metazoa; phylum Chordata; class Hyperoartia; order Petromyzontiformes; family Petromyzontidae; genus Entosphenus; species Entosphenus tridentatus. The sequence continues at coordinate 5,514 of JAAXLI020003603.1, read as the reverse complement.
TTGGTGGTCGGCAGCCAGATGACGCGGCAGGCCCGGCGCCTCTACATCGGCAACATACCCTTCGGCGCTACCGAGGTAGTCCGGATTGTTGGCACGAGCGGGCACGCGAGCATCGCACGTGTCCGTACCGTGTGGGCCAAAGGCGTCCCAGTAAATCCTGCCGCTTTTGTTGACTTTTTTCTTAATGTCCAATCGGTCACTTTCCTAACGTGACGAACTATATCTTGTGTGGCTATATTGTGATGAATGAAACAGAAAAAAATTAAATGATAAACATTATTTCTGACGAATGAATGCCTTTGATGAAACATTTTAAATATAATCTGCCATATTTTTTTGCTCTCCAAACTTACATCTTATCCGATCTTCGGGTGTATCGCAATCGTATATTAGTGTACCTACTACAATTGGAAATGAATGCAATATTTTTTTATTGAAACGTGCTGTCAAAATGACAAAATAACACTTTGTCTTTTGCATCTTTTCTAGGAAGCCATGCTTATGTTCTTCAACACACAGATGAAATTGGCTGGCCTCAACCAGGCTCCAGGTGACCCCATCCTGGCTGTCCAGGTCAACCTGGACAAGAACTTTGCCTTCCTTGAGGTGCGTCATGCAGCAAAGCAGCGATGCGAGAGCCTAACAAAAAGCATTAAGTTCTCAATCCTGGTGGCCTGCTCGTCTTGCCGAATGAAACACCTTCTGCAACAGTGCTTTGAAATGTTATCAACATCGTGCGCACCACACATGTCCTTGTTTTTTTATTTAAGGTTTTAATTTTTCAATCGCGTAAATTGTGGACCAAAGTCCACGAATCTTGTCGCGTTATTTCAACGCTGGGCGGACTGGTTATGTCTCAAATGATAATTTGCTCCGTATTCTTACGCGCCCGTGGCACGCGTGTAGTTCCGCTCGGTGGATGAGACGACGCAGGCGATGGCGTTCGACGGAATCCTGTTCCAAGGCCAGAGCCTCAAGATCCGACGGCCGCACGACTACCAGCCGCTGCCTGGCATGTCCGAGGCGCCCACGGTCCACGTGCCAGGTGCGGGTGCCCTCGGGGCACGGTCTCGCTTCTACGACGCCCGCTGTTATTGCCGTTGATGACTCGCGTTGCGATGGCGCGTCCACTCCATCAGCTGTCGACGGAGCAGGCAATTGAAGAAGCGTTGAACCGACTTAAATTTTCCGTGGCATGTGAAATGTGGATTTCAAGATCCCTTCGGTGAGATGTGCAAACCTTCCCGCGCCTCCGGTTAGCATGGTTGGCTACGTACGATGCGTAAAAAGTTCAACATACATACATACATACGTCCCACATGTGACCAGCCATTACACGCCATTACACTTGTCTGTAACCCTGACCACTCTTCTCCTGTGGTATTTTCTCCCGGTGGTAGGTGTTGTCTCCACTGTTGTACCAGATTCTCCGCACAAAATCTTCATCGGGGGCCTGCCAAGCTACCTGAACGAGGACCAGGTGGGACTTGGAACGGTGCAGCAGTTTGCAGTGGTAGCAGCACCGGAGAATTTCCATGATAAATGTTTGTGTTATGTTCCAGTTACGGTGTTTGCAAGCTTCCCTATATCATTGGGCCAATTTTCATGTACAGTAGTTCGATTTAAAATGGCATGGTCTCATTTGGAAAATACATATAATGTATTCCCTCTCACTTTAGAAATGAGAACTGCAATACCAGTAGTTCATAGTGATATAAAATCCTTATTATTGACCCATGTAAATATGCTACGTGCTTTTGGCGTCTTATCGACGTGACTTTACCGAAAGACCCAAAGAATATATCCATGTATGGTTTCACTCATTATTTACGCTTTGCATCCATAGCTTGTCCACTCAGCGAGAGCATGTGATTTATTTTTGCATGTAACCCAATCTACTACAGGTTCAGTCGGAATGTGCGAGCAAACACGGTGCGACTCATATTTTTGAAAGTGGGTTTAGATTTAGTGACGTGCTGCAGGAAAGACAATGCAGTGCATTTGATTAGTTTTTTCGGCTAACACTTTTAACACTGCAATTCAATTTCTAAAGCATTATTCGAAAAAGGTTCCTCTTAGGACAAAAAAAAAACCTCACTTTTCACCACACACAATGATTAATTAAATGTTTGTAGCAAACTTGATATGCCCAGCTTCTTTAATTATTCAAAAAAACATGTGCATATAAATTTACGATTGTGCGATTTTTGTGTTTACCAGACATTTGTTGGCACAGTCCGATCTGTAATGGTGTGTGACTTTGTGCCACTGCCAGCGATAAACAAGGTAATACAATTGAGCTACAGTAAATTTTTAGCTATTGCAACTTGTGCATCTCAAGGATAGCATTCCAGTTTGATTTAACATTCTTACATTCCATCTTCCTCACGACATTTTATCCTTTGAAGTCGCCAGAATCGCTTCTTTTTGTCCGTCTTTCAGCCAAATTTTCTAAATAAATGATTAAATATTCTCAGCGTAATATATCTGCAGACAGTGCTACAGCAACACAGTTTTGGAATGCCCTGCTGCTCGGTTTTTTCCCCACTAATATTGACTCGTGTTTTATTTTTTGTTGTTTCCCAATTCAACAGCTAGGGAGCTGTTCAAAATCATTAAGTCTTGGCGCGTAGTCCACCTAGTACTCTAACACTGATCTGCTGCAAACCCAGACAGTAAGAGATCCCAGGCAAGTGAAAATACAAGTGGCCCTTGCCAGTCGATTGAGTGAGTCTTTTTACACTCTTTTTTTTTCTACTAAATAATGTGTGCAGCACGGAATGGAGCCGGGCTCTGATATACATCAGGCGGTATATCGCTTGCATTCGTACAACGGGCAGCACCGTATACACAGATTGATTTCGAAGTCCTTTTAGGTGACAGTAGACGGCATTATTCATCAACTGCTGCATCCCTTAGCCTGCACGGAGACTCTTGTTCTCTGCCCACCAACATATGACGTAGTAATCATCTTGATTCCGTTTGTGAAAGCGCATTGATAGGTTTTGGTTGATGTGGGAAAATCGGACTGTTGTCTGTGAGGCACAGTTAGTATTTTGTGACCACAACATATTTAAAATATCAATAGTGGAGCTGAGTTCACAGCTTCCTCCAAACAAAATACATCGCAACATCCAAAAACTTTTAAATTCACTTGTGGTAATATAATCACAGAACTAGTGGCAGGGGTATAAAAACGAGGAGGCCCGTATTTATTAGTGGATAGATCATGGCAGAGAAGGTATGTAATCCCGGTGCATTGCATGTGTTGTACGCGCATGGGCACATGTGCTGCGCATGATGCACGCCCGTACATGCATGCTTACTGGACATCTGTGATTTTAAAAAAAGCTCTGTAGCTCATCAGATTCCTCCAGTATAAATGAAGATTGTGATTCTGAACGACGGACAAGTGTTGTTATTTGTGTTAAGGTTAAGGAGCTCCTCACTGCGTTTGGGCCTCTGAAAGCATTCAACCTGGTGAAGGACAGCTCCACCTCCCTGTCGAAGGGCTACGCTTTCTGCGAGTACGTTGACGTCAACATGACGGACCAGGTACGGGCGTTGAAGTAGTCTCGCCGCTTGTCGTCTTGGTGTCTCTCGCTCGTCCAAGTAAAGGCTGCCGTGAGAGCCGTTTGAAAACAATTACAGAGGATGGCGGTGATTGTTAGCCTGTGTGCAAGTTGTTTATTAGGTGTTATGATGTATATTATCTGTGGCTTAATACAGCATATTTGCAATACGTTTTGATTTTATCTCGCGCTCTTCATGTAAAGTATCCACAAAGGTACTTTAAAATAAAAACTCAAATTTAAACAAAAATATATCAACAATAAAAGCAATTCCCAATCAAGCCAGCTTAAGGATGAGCTAGTGAAAAAAATAAAATTTTACTCAAAAAGTTCAACGTTGCTAGAAACCCTGATATGACTTGTTGTGGAGTTGCAAATGCAGGGAGCATAACAATCAGAGGCCCTAGCATCAACTGAGTTTAAACGACTTCAAGCCACCACCAATAAAGCCGTTTTATTGAATATAAAGCTACCACTTTTTATTATATATAGGAGGCCCATTAGTCTACCTTATGTACAAGCTATCTGCAGATGAAAGTGCAGCGCAACACCAAACGTGCAGGATCATGTGGTTATTAACATAAACAAACACTCTTAATAATTATAGGAAAACAGCATTGACGTGAGGAAATTTTAATTATCAGTAAATGTAAATACAAATGTCGTAAACCTTCCCGTAAAGATTCAAACAAAAATTGCTAACAAGTGCCGTTAAACATGTGCCTGCGCGTTGCACGCTTTGCGGTTGCAGGCCATCGCGGGACTCAATGGAATGCAAATCGGAGACAAGAAACTCGTGGTTCAGAGAGCCAGCGTCGGATCAAAGAATGCCGCGCAGGTCCGCAGCACACTCCCTCGCTCCCTTCACTGGCATCCGTCGCTTCTGTTAAATACCACACAGTGCCACACGGGTGGCGAGATGTTAACTCGCTCACCTGGTATGCAGGAGGTCGTGGGTTCGATCCCAACCCTTGATGCCTGCTGCTGTATATTTAGAGTTCGCTGTGTCTCCCCGCGGTCGTGTGGATTTTTCTCCGGGCCCTCCCGTTTTTCCCTCCACATTTCGAAATATGCATTTATAGTTTAGCTGCTATAAATTTCCAAGTGATAAGCCACTTCGTTGAGCTATCATTTGTGTCCAAGTCACTTCTGAAAAAGAGCTATATAGCTTAGTTGACCTTACCTGCTAAAATAAAAATAGTTTATTTTAGTTCAATGCTAGTCTGCACAACCTGCATGGTGTATTCAGTACCACAGCGCTTCATGCAATTTAATTCCCCAGGAAGACCTCACCGAGTCTCAAGACTCATTTTCAGGAGGGTTCTACAATTGGATGTTTGGCCATTTCCATTGACGAGTATTTTGTTTCTCAGGGGAAAACGTCGGACGCTGTGTGGTAGAAAAAAAACCCACTGTACAATCTAACAACACGTCGGGAGAGCTCCACTTAACCAAGGTCATCGTTGCTTCGTTTCCGATATTCAACGTCGGCTAAAAGCTCCCTCTTTGTTTTCACCGATGTGCGCGCAGGGCGCGGTGACGCAGACGCCAGTGGCGCTGCAAGTCCCCGGACTGGGCCCCACACAGGTGCAGCACAGCGGGCTGCCCACGGAGGTGCTGTGCCTCATGAACATGGTGACGGCGGCCGAGCTTGCGGAGGAGGAGGAGTACGAGGACATCGTTGAGGACATCCGCGAGGAGTGCGAGAAGTACGGCTGCGTGCGGTCGCTCGAGATCCCGCGTCCCATCAACGGCCTCGAGGTGCCGGGCTGCGGGAAGGTGGGCACAGGACAATAACTGCGCGTGACCCGTCGACGGCTTGTTTGCGCCCACACTTTGCGCCGTTTAGGCTCGCGGGGATGTGTGGCAATATATGCCACAGGCATGGCGTTTTCTATTCTTGGTTCTTTCGGTAAAGTCACGTAGAAGGGAAATAATACAA
>JAAXLI020003601.1:0-10542 GCA_014621495.2 Entosphenus tridentatus | reverse complement strand
GATTCCCGCTCACGGACAACACCGGTGACGATTATCTGAACCGGTCCTGGGCCTCCCCTAGGTCGACTCAGCCTCAAATGAGTACCCGGTGCGGTGTGTAAACATCGCCACTGGGGAGACAAAGGCGACTGGGCGTGGTGCTGGCCACCCACCCCTCGTGTGCGGTGCCGGCCTTCATAGGTGCTCGCTAACAGCACTTGCCCCTACAATCTGTTACAGACTATACGGGTGATCTTTGTCTTTGTGTGTGTGTGTGTGTGTGGACAGCAATGACCGCCTTTGTCTCCCCAATGTTGATATACCAACCAGTTACTCGTTTCAGGCCGAGTCGAGCTACGGGAGGCTCCGGGGAGGGGGACTTGGCTGGAGTGGGTTCGCAGCGCAGTGAGCTAATCACGGCGCCACCGCTCCCCGTGCGATCTCTCGCTCACAAAGACAAAGATCCCCCATATAGCCTTAACAGACTGTTGGGGCAAGTGCTGTTAGCGAGCACCTATGAACGGCACACGAGGGGGTGGCTGGCCAGCACCATGCTCTACCGCCTTTGTCTCCCCAGTGGCGATGTTTTAACACATCGCACCAGGTACTCATTTGAGGCTGAGTTGACCTAAGGGAGGCCCAAGACGGGTTCAGATAATCGACACCGGTGTTGGCCGTGAGCGGGAATCGAACTCGGGTCGCCGGGTTCGTAGCGCGGCGCGCTAACCGCTACACCACCGCTACACCACCGCTACACCACCGCTCTCTCTCACACACACGCGCACACACACACACGCGTGTCCACACACACACGCGCACACACACACACAAGACAAAGATCCCCCGTATAGCCTGAACAGACTTGGGGTAAGTGCTGTTAGCGAGCACCTGCACACACACACACACGCGTGTCCACACGCACACGGTGTGTGTGTGTGTGTGTGGACAAGCGCCATCTCGGGCATACACCCCACCGGTCTCATTAAATCGGCCGCGTTGGTTGGCATCGCCTCCCCCTTCAGTTCTGTTGAGCAATCTGTGGCCCATCTGGAGGTTGTGCGGCGTCTCCCACAAGGAGCAAACACAAAGCACTCACCGGACTCACCACCCCACGCGTCTCACGTTTGAATGGACACCACACACACACACAAGACAAAGATCCAACCCCCCTCGTTTCGCCTGAACAGGCTGTTCGGTGCACGCGCAGTTCGCGAGCAGCACCACCCATGGAGATGCGGCTTTGGTGGCCAGCAATCACGGCCGGGGCCGCCTTTGTCTCCCCAGCGTCGATGTTTGACCACGCACCGCATCGGGTGCTCATTGGAGAGGCCGAATCGATCGAGGGGAGGCCCAGGACCGGTTCAGATAATCGTCACGTGGTGTTGGTGGCCGTCAGCGGGGGGAATCGATCTTGCACGCACACGTGCACACACGAGCACACGACAACAACAACAACCTCCATTCTCCACTAAGTAGCGAGGACGTCACCACGACGCTTGTGCCAGGCTAGGTGCATTCAGAGGCACGCACATCAACAGACGACCGCGCACAGGGTGGGCCCGGAGCACCTATGGATGGTAAGCCAATTTATTTATTGATATGGCCAATGACAATTAATTACGTGATGTCCCACTGATTTCAAATGGTGAACCGTTTAATTCGCCGTCATTGAATCACTGGCAGCGTGGCGAGGTCAGCGGCGGTGGGAATTCTCGGTGCTTTGCCAATCCACTGCTGGATGAATGCCTCCAAAAATCAGAGGTCGTTCGTTTGAGCCATACTTCGCCGCTGCGGTCAATGCGGGGTTGTTGAAGGGACGCGGGGTGGAGTAGGGGTGTGGTTAGTATGGTGGTGGGGGGGAGGGGGTACAAGACCGGTTCAGACATCACTCCCCGCTGACGTTATCAGAATCAGAATATGAATTTATACTGGCGGAATACGATGACCTTTAAAGCTCTTTTTCACAGACGTCCATAACATCGACTAATTCACACCATCGGGGCGCGCCCGTAACCACTCACCGCGTCGGCTGTTCACCCCTCCCTCCCACCCTCCCAGTGTTTGTAAAACATACATACCTTAACATACATACCTTACACACACACACACATATAGTGTATGTGTTTAGTCATGCGTGTTCTGTTTGTGTTGTATTTAGTTCGAGTGTCTGTACGAGCGCTGGCTCTTAGCAGCGGCGCTGCTTCGCCGCCACCATTGCGCATGACGACCATTCCCAGATCCCCCATTCTCACCCCCACCACCCCCAGCCCACATCAAGCTTAAACAATAATAATAATAATAACATTGGCGCATGTTTACGGCTGCGGGAAAGAGGGGACTTAACTGCGAAGAGCGAGCGAGCGGGGGTCTGAGAACACATCATCATTATAAACCCCCCCCCCCCCTCCGTGAGTGAGAGGAGAGTGGGGAGTGAGAGGGGAGAGGGGAGAGGGAAGAGGGGAGAGTCACCGCTCTGCGCTCATTTCGGTAATCAAATGTTCCATCATAATTGATGCGACCGGCCTCGAGCCTCGAGCCACCGCAGATTGCACGGGGGGGGGGGGGGGGGGGGGAGGGGGGGGGGGCGGTGGTTTGTGTGTTGTGTGTGTGAGCGCCAACACACACACACATATCGCGGTGCGCAGTTTGTCATAATGCAAAGTAAATTCACCTGCGGGTGGCCAAAGCGATTTTCACCAAAACTGGATTAGCTGGAAATTCCTTCCTTTGCGGTTTGAGACGCGAGCTGTATTTGGATTTTTTTTATATTATCCCCCCCACCACGTCCCCCCCCCCCCCCATCCCTCTCTCGTATATATGTTATCGCTCCTTAAGCGCACGCTTCCCCGAATGTACACGGGTCCCGCAGTGAGTTTCCGAGGGAGAAATGGAATAGAAAAATGTCCCATGGTGACGGTCGAGCGGGAAGGAGAGGGTGGGTGGGTGGGTGGGGGGGGGATGGTGGGGGGAGGTGGTGGGGGGTGGGCGTGGGGGGGGGGTGTTGGAGCAGGGTGATAATGTGGTGTTATTTTTTTTGTACTTAGAAATTGACGCATTCGTCAATACCGCTGTGTGCGCGCCGGCCAACATAATAGGCGACGTTTCGGGCAATGGCCCTTCATAGCGCATACATGCTGCGCTTTGAATGTAATAATGTTTTTTTCAAGGCAGCGTCATTGACGAGCGTGGTGAGATTATTTGCGACGTAAATAACGTGGCCATGAAGAAGGGCAATTGCCCGAACCGTACAACAGCACACCTGTAGACTAGATCACGTGTTTAAAGTTACAGCAGCACACCTATTCACCTGTACAGCAGCAGCAGCACACCTGTTCACCCGTCACAGTTGACAGCCCTTTGTCTATCCACTGCTGGATGAAATCCGCCTCTACCCCCCGTAACCACGCACACCGCAGGGCAGCGGAGCGCGGTCTCGGCTCTGTGAGCGAGTGAGTGATCCCCCCCCCCCTAGGGATGGATGGGGGGGGGGCTGGGAGGGGGGGCTGGGGGGTGGTGCTACCGATGGGCATTTAAACGGCCTCGTCTGTTGTGGATGCAGAAAATCCATAGAGAGAGGGAGCGAGCGAGAGAGAGAAAAAACGAGCGGGAATTTCTCATTGCGAGTCCGGCTGCCGCGGATGCTTAAGCGAGACCCACGACGGCATTTATTGACACGAGCGGACATCGCTCGCCTCTGCGTCCAGTTGGAGGTTTAGCGAACGACCCCGAGGGAGTGGAATGGACGATGCGCGGAGCGGCGGGGGGTGGTGCCATCGGCCACTGCCGCGACCACCACCATCACAACCACCATCATCAGCTCCACCGTGACGATTACCAGCACACCACCATCATCCACTCATCATCCACACTGCAGGTCACAGCGACTCGCTCACCAACCCACCCAAGCACGCGTTCGCTCACCCACTCATTCACTTACTCATTCACCTACTCATTCGCCTACTTACTCATCCACTCACTCACTCACCCATTAATTCACCTACTTAATCACTTATCCTATCACTCCACCCACCCACTCAAGAATGCGCTCGACCACTCGTTCACCTACTCAATCACTCATCCGATCACTCACTCACCCACTCACCTATTCATTCACCTACTCAATCACTCATCCGATCACTCACTCACCCACTCACCCATTCATTCACCTACTCAATCACTCATCCGATCACTCACTCACCCATGCATTCACCACCGACTCAATCACTCATCCCATCACTCACTCACCCATTCATTCACCAACTCAATCACTAATCCTATCACTCACTCACCCACTCACCCATTAATTCACCTACTCAATCACTCATCCGATCACGCACTCACCCATGCATTCACCGACTCGCTCAACCCCCTCTGTCGCTCAACCACTCTGTCACTCACCCGCCCACTCACCCGCCTGCTCACCACATTCTTCTTCCCTCGCACCGCTCCACTTTGGAATTCTCTCTCCCATCGTCTCCTCTCCAAAACTCTTACAACAATAACCTCGTCCAGTTCTAGACGCGTGCTACACTCCTTACACATATTACCACTGCGACGGTGCTGCTTGTTACTGGCCGTTTGAGGTTTCTTTTCAGGCCTTCAGGCCCTGCGCTCAGTAACTGTGCAAAAAAAATACTGTACCATCAATCACCATAACAACCATCATCGCGACCATCATCGCTACCATCATCGATACCATCATCGATACCATCATCTCTACCATCACAACTGCGATCACCTCTTCCAACCCCAGTACCTTCACCACGACCACGACTACCACCACTCACCTCTTCACAGACCTCACATTTAGGGCTAAGTTGACCGAGGAGCAGCCCTGTCCATACGGGGGGGGGGGGGGGGGGGGGGGGGGGGGGCCGGGGGGGCCGGGGAGCGGGGGCGGGGGGCGGGGGCGCGCCCCCCCCCCCCCCCCCCCCCAAAACGCGGGGCCCGGGGCAGTTTGCACCGATTCGCCATACCCCAAGGGTCGGCTCTGCCTATGAGAGACCGTCCCTGGGTACGGAGATCCGACTCACTCCCGTGTCCGCTCGCTCGCTCGCACCCTCGATCGATCGCTCGCTCGCTCGCTCCCAATGCAGCAGCACAGGTGTCTCCTCACCTATCTCGCGACCGCATCGGAGGGCTACAGTGACCACACCTTTGTCCAGGTAGCACCACTTCTGTTGGGGTCGCCAACGAGTGATGCCATCGGTTTCCATGGTCATCATAGAATGACCGACACCTTTGTCTCGGTGAACGCGCCTGTGTTTGAGGATCATCACAGCGTGACCGCACCTGCATCAGAGTAATGAGCACACCTTTGTCCAGGTGACCTCTAACCTGTGATAGGGCTATCATCACCACGGGCGTAACCTCACCTGTACCAATGGTCATCACAGCGTGACCTCACCTCCATCAGAGTCATGGCCAAACCTTTGTCCAGGTGACCTCTAACCTCTGTTTCTGGGCCATCATCATCACCACCGCGTGACCTCACCTATACCAATGGTCATCACAGCGTGACCTCACCTCCATCAGAGTCATGGCCAAACCTTTGTCCAGGTGACCTCTAACCTCTGTTTCCGGGCCATCATCATCACCACCGCGTGACCTCACCTGTACCAATGGTCATCACAGCGTGACCGACACCCTGTGTCCAGGTGAGCACAGCTGTCTCAGGGGTCGTCGTGGTCGTGAGGGTGCCCAACCCACACCAGGTGAGCTCCATGCTCTGTCTCACCTGTGCTCCTCCGAGTACTGGAAGACGTCAGAGCCGTTCCGGAGCCAGCGGTACTGCATGGGGAGGCTCCCGTCGGCCAGGCACGTGAGCACCAATCGGTTCCCCTCCAGCTGCGTCTGCGTGCGGGGGGCATCACGGCGAAACGAGGGGGGGCCTTCATCTGTTGGGGGATGGGTGGAGGAGTGGAGGGGGGAGGGGTGGGCGGGGGGGGGCAGAGGTTTGGGCGGAGCGTTAGAGTGATAGGAATGATTGACAGGTCCCATGATGTAGATGATTGACAGGTTGAGAGAGGTTGAGGCGCTGGCTGGTGCCGGCTTGTGTGTGTGGTGGCTACGCTGCACACAACACAGCGACACGCCAGACCACCAGAGATCGCCGGAGCAGTGGCAGGAGGGGGTCACGGTCGAGAGATTTATGATGAAAGACTTACAGCGCGAGGTCACGGCTAAATAAATAATAATAATGGCACGAGGTCAAAGCGAGAGGTCACGCTAGAGGTCACGCTAGAGGTCGTGGGTCGCGGCGGCATGAAACGTCTCGTACGGCTCCGTGCACACCCATTGGCGACGCGAGATGATGATCACAGCAGGGCGAGATGTGTGTGTGGGGGGGGGTGCACGCGCACGTTCAGAGACACAAACACACGAAAGACAAAGATACCCCGTGTAGTCTCAGCAGATCCGTCGGCGGGGAAAGTGCCGACAAAGACAAAGATCCCCCGTATAACCTTCACAGACTGTAGGGGCAAGTGCTGTTAGCGAGCACCTATGTAGGCTGGAACGGTACGCGAGAGGGTGGCTGGCCAGCACCACGGTCGACCGCCTTTGTCTCCCCAGTGGCGATTTTTTTATCCTTTATATTAAGTTCACTTGCTTGCTTGCTTGCGCGCTTACGACCGTGAAAATATTTCGGTCGTTTTTTAACCCACTTCCCGTGATCCAATCGAGCTGATATTTTGCACACAGACTCGTTGTGCGTGACAATTTATTTTAGTGAAACATTTTTTCCAAAATTTTACACTTTTTAGGCAAATCTTTTTTATATTTCATTACCAATTGCGTAATGGTGGCAGGCAATCATCTGACCCATAGGTGGCAGCCATCTCAAGCCAGAGGACGAGAGGACTCTAGCCGCCACGCATATAAAGGATTTATAGTGAAAAACTTTGTTTTTACGGGTTAATTTTTATTACACAGCGCACTGGGAAGGCCCAACACAGGCTCAGATAATCGTCACTGATGTTGGTGGCCATGAGCGGGTATCCAACTCGGCTGAACCGGGTCCGTAGTGTGGTGCGCTAACCACTGCGCCACCGCTCTCATAGTGCAGCCACTGCCACACACATACAGACCCACGCACGCATTTACAAATCGCTCAGAAGCTCGCTCACACACACGCACGAACGCACAGGCACACCGACACTATATGTGTTAAGAGGTTTGTTATATTGAATAAACATATTCCCTGCGCCTTCTCTGGAGCAGATAAATCTCCAAAATGTCACATCGTAACAAAAAAAAAACACACAAGCACATTAACTAAACAAAACTCCTCGAAATAAATACACTCATACATAATAGATATTAACTACGGAGTAGAGCCACTGCGTAGTAGTTAGCGCCTATGACCCCCCTGTCGCACTGAGTTTGATTTACGGGCACGGCGAACACCAAGTGGCCGACTGATCTCTAGCACTGGTCCTGCATCGTCATTCACGCACGGACCACCAATGTGGTGAAGTATGGCTCAACAACCTCCACCTTGGAGGGGGGGGGGTCAGATTCTGTGCATGGGGGAGTGATTGTGGGTCAGATTCTGGTTTCGCTGTGCATGGGGGAGGGGTCAGCTTCTCGTTTTTGACGACAGGTCACTTCCATAAGACGTTTCGAGATGGATGCGGATCTGAACGCGATGCCGCCGCGACTGAGCGGTCCTGGCGAGGCTGCAACATTTACTGACGGTCGACGGACCGTTCCTGACCTGCCGGACAGAATGACGGAGATAATTGATGCACCCCGCCAACTCAACCCAGAGCAACTGGGATTGGTGTAGTATGTAGGTACAGAGACCAACACCGCGTGGCACGGAGATGCACACACCACGTGACACCAACATGCCGACACCATGTGGAACAGAGATCCACACACCACGTGACACCAACATGCCTACACCACGTGGAACAGAGCCACACACCACGTGACACCAACATGCCTACACCACGTGGAACAGAGCCACACACCACGTGACACCAACATGCCGACACCACGTGGAACAGAGATCCACACACCACGTGACATCAACATGCCTACACCACGTGGAACAGAGATCCACACACCACGTGACACCAACATGCCTACACGACGTGGTACGGAGATGCACACACCACGTGATGCGGAGATACAAAACCACGTGGTACGGAGATGCACACACCACGTGATATGGAGATACAAAACCACGTGGTACGGAGATGTACACCACGTGGGGCATCACGCCACGCCGCTCCCCACGCCGCTCTTCAGGCGTGACGAACAGAGGAGATTGTGAATAAAACATCCCAACGGCTCCCTGGGAAAAATAATCAAAATCCAATTTGCGTGGCTTTTCCCCCGCAGAGAGGCGGTGGTGATCGGCCGAGGCCTCGAGCGAGGACCGAGAATTCATCAGCTCGTCCTCCCCCCTCCCACCTCCACCACCGTTTCTCCCCTCCCCCACCTCACCCTTTACCATCACCACCACAATTAGTACGACCACTTATACCACCATCGGTACCACCAATATCACCACTACCCGCACGACAATCATGACTATCGTCTTCATCAACAACGCCGCCAAATCCACCACCATCGCCACCATCATTGTTAACGATACGTTACACCACAATCATTACCGCCACCACTGCAACTTGGTGGCCATGCGCCACTAAGTTCGCGGTGACGTCACCACGGCGAGTGTGCCAGGCCAGGTGCACTCCGAGGCCACGTGGAGTGCCCAAGGCTCGCTGCTGGGACAGACCCAGGTGCCACGGGCTTGACTGGAACGCGATGATTGGAACCGAGGCACCAGCTGCGTGTGCCCCCAACTCTGCCAACTTGCCGCGCTTGAGCCACCCGGCGTCTCCGCTCGTCGCCGTGAGCGCGCCCCTCCCCTGCGATCACGAACTCTGACATTGCAGTGGAAATCGCGAACGGATAGGGTGGAGTGGCACCCCCCCACCCACCCATCCACGACTCAACTTGACCCCCGGTTCCGTGAGGTCCAAACGCCTCCTCTCCCGCGTAGGAAAAACAAGCGCAAGAGGGCGGCGTGCCGGGGCGAGCTTTAAATCGGTATGCGGGGCGCAACGAATGCGCTCGGCGTGTTTAGGCCGATGTAACGATTTTTTTTGACATTCAATTGTTTTTCAAGTCTGTCAGGAATTGACAAAACTGTTGACACGTGGCCGACTGCCGCTGAGCGATGGCGATGGCGGCAGCGGTGGTGGTGACAAAGAGGAGCGCGCGTTGATTGGCAGAGACACACGCGCACACACACAGGCACGCGCACACACACAGGCACGCGCGTGTGTGTGTGCGTGCGTGTCGATCGGCGGTAGTGTAGCGGTTTGCGCTACGCTGCGCTACGAACCCGGTGAACCGGGACCGATTCCCGCTCACGGCCAACACCCAGTGACGATTATCTGAACCGATCCTGGGCCTTCCCTAGGTCGACTCAGCCTCAAATGAGTACCTGGTGAGGTGTGTAAAAACATCGCCACTGGGGAGACAAAGGCGGCCGGGCGTGGTGTTGGCCACCCACCCCGTTGTGTGCCGTGCCGGCCTTCATAGGGGTTTGCTAACAGCACTTGCCCCAATTGTCTGTTAAGGCTATACGGGGGATCTTTGTCTTTGTCGATCGGCGGACAAAGACGGAGGGAAAAATCAGGCAAAGTGCAACTTTGCCTTTCGACCCGAAGGACCAGCCAATTTAAACAAAAACAACAAACAATAGCAAAAATAACAACATGCAGACTAAGTTTAGTATAAAGTTACAATAAAGTTCACGACACAGGCGCGTCGACGGAATTTCCTTCCATACACAGAAGCATCGCAACACCACAGGAGCATCACAACACCACAGGAGCATCACAACACCACAGGAGCATCACAACATCACAGGGGCATCGCTACTGGAGGGGGGGGGGGCCGGGGGGGGCGGGTGGGAAGTGGGGGGCTCTGTGCGTTGTCTTGGTGTGGTCTGGGACTGTGTTGTTGTTCTGTGTGTGTGGGGGGCTTCTTTCGCACCGTACGTATCCAATCGTGCTAATCGGAGGTGCCTGCCTTGCCCAAGCTCGCGTTTAGTGTTGAAAAAACACAATGGGCAGGAGTTGTTGTACTAATGCGATTTGCACGTGTACAGTAAACTTTATCTATGTTGCAGATGATGGCGGTGGTGATGATGATGAGATGGTGTTGATGATGTTGGTGGTGTTGTTGATGATGTTGGTGGTGTTGTTGATGATGTTGGTGGTGTTGATGATGATGTTGGTGGTGTTGATGATGTTGGTGGTGGTGTTGATGATGTTGGTGGTGGTGTTGATGATGATGATGTTGGTGGTGTTGTTGATGATGATGATGTTGGTGGTGGTGTTGATGATGTTGGTGGTGTTGTTGATGATGTTGGTGGTGGTGTTGATGATGATGATGATGTTGGTGGTGTTGTTGATGATGATGATGTTGGTGGTGTTGTTGATGATGATGATGTTGGTGGTGATGATGTTGGTGGTGGTGCTGATGATGATGTTGGTGGTGGTGCTGCTGATGATGTTGTTGGTGGTGATGATGATGATG
>JAAXLI020003599.1:0-10549 GCA_014621495.2 Entosphenus tridentatus | reverse complement strand
ATGGGGTAGATTTGGTGGAGCAGGTGAAGCAGGGGGTGGAGCAGGAGTATGGGGTAGATTTGGTGGAGCAGGTGAAGCAGGGGGTGGTGCAGGTGGATGGGGACGAGGTGGTGCAGTAGGGTGGTGGTGAGGAACAGGAGGAAAGCCCAGAGGACGGAGTCCGTCACCCGCAGTGGCTGCCTCTGCATCAAGGATGACACCCTCCGTCACGATCCCTGGGGTCATCCGGCCGCCAGGCTGATACTCTGGCCGGGGCATTCATCGACCCACTCATTCATTCATTGACCCACTCATTCACTAAACCACTCCTTCATTCACACACTCCTTCACTGGCGGCGAGACGGCTCCGCGATGGAATCTCTCGGCTCCATCTCTCCGGCCGCGAGCCCAGCCGCGCGCGATCTCACCTCGTCACGGCGGCATCACCTCGTCACCCGCCAGCAGCCGCTCGTTACCGCCGACGTGTCCCGAGCCGCCCCCCCACACAGAACGTCCGTCAATATCACTGTGCGGCCGAAATGGGAAAAATAAATAATCGGCCGACGGCCCTTCTTCGGTGCACAGAAATCATGAAGCGATCGACAAGAGGCAAAAGTGCGACCCTGCAGTTGCACGCTCACGCCACTGCTGGCAGAAGGGGGCCCCCTCCACTGGAAGGCTGGAGCCCCCCTATAGGGGGGCACGGTCCACGTGTAAATGCCCCAACTCGTTTCATCAAACGCATTCGTGATTTTCTTTAAGCTCGCATTTGGTTTTTCGTTCGTTTATTCAGAATAATTTACAACCCTTCATCAATCCACGGCTGGATCAACGTCTCCCCCGAGCCGCGTCAAGTCACGGGTGTTGTTTCAACCATACTTCACCGCGCTGGTCATCGGGGGGGGGGGGGGGGGGCAGTCGGCCGGAGTGAGGGACATCCGGCACCGCTTCGCAGCAACATGGCTCGCCGCCGATGTTGGCCGTGGCCAGGAGTCGAACGCGGGTCGCCGGGTTCGGGGCGTGGTGCGCCAACCGCTAATTACCCCGACAAGAGTGTCAATACGTTCATTGCCGTACGCGTGGAAGGACACCAAAGCAAAGTGGGCCTTTCAATTACCGCGATTCTACTCCTATTAAGCAAACAGCACCATGCGGCAATGAGGTGATGGACCCCCACTCATCACTCCGCTTGATTACCCAGGAGAGCCTCATGGAGAGCCAGCTCCATGTCTCACCCGGCCACTCACCCCGGCAACCTCCAACGCAGAACCCAGGCTGTCCACTCCATGGACAAGCCCCCCACCGCCCCCCCCGTCTATACAACCCACATTCAGTAGACACCTGCATCTTGGCGGAGAGCCCCATAGCTCTACCTGGGACCCCCCCCCCGCCCCACAGATCCACCCGGATCCTCCCCGGTTCAACCTGGAGCCCCTCCTCTGGGACGTCTGGCACACACGGCCGCACGGAATGACGTCGTTCATGAAAACACGCGGCGGCGGCGGCGGTGACGGCGACGCTCTGGGGCGGCGCTGCCGCACGCTGTCCCAAGTTCCGCTCCGCGTGCCGGGAGCTCCTCGTGTAGGAAATGACGCGCCCATTATGAACTCTCTCTCCGAGAGAAGACGGTCATGACCCTGGGCTGGAACCCTGGGATCTCATCGGTGCTGGCTCGGTGTCTCCGACACGGCCATTATGAATCTCATGACAGAAACTCAAGCCCTGGGTTCGAACGTTAAGTGCTGCTGGGTGAGCGTCTCACGCACGGCCACTGTGAACCGTCTGCGAGAGACACTCGGACCCACCGAGGGCTCGAACCCAGGTCCCCCCTCAGCAGCGCCGGCACTGCTGACGTCTTCAGAAAAAGAGAGGAAGAAGATTCCGGCACGTGGTGATAAATGTCAGACATCGTGCTGAACAACGCACGGAGAGAGACGCACGCGCGGGACGTACGCGCAGGCACGGCACGGTGTCAAGTCTGGCGCCAGCGGCGCTCGTCACAAACTCCGGACCCCCCCCCCGCCCCCACATCTCCCCGCCCCCGTTCCCCCCAACCGGGGAGCAGATGCCGGATGCGCCGAGCGAGCCGGTGCAAGCGACACCGTTCTCACACGCGTGGCGGACGACGACAGCGGTCGTAAGCGCAGCGTGTGCGCGACGCGGGGGGTAGGGGGGGGAGGAGGCAGGTGCGGTTGTGGAGACGGAAAGCCGGCGGTGTCCACTTCCGCACGTTCGAGCCCCGCCCGAGGAAAATTCCTCAACCCCACGCGGCGCGACAGTTCATCTGTGAGCTGGGAATTCACATAAAAACATGAACTTCATCATCGTCGTCGTCGTTGTCCATGTCACCGTAGAGCTGCCCCACGGCTCTTCCCAGCATCGTCTGACAGAAGCAAGGAGCGAGCGCCGCCACTCGGCTCGCTGACGATCACGAATAAGCGCGAGGAGCAGGAGGAGCGGCAGTCACATTCTCGGTGCGGCACACGGGGCTCTCCGTAGGAGGCAACCTCCAAGCTCCTGCTGCTACCGCCACACCGCCACCTCCGCCGGGTCTCAAGCTCTGCCGAGAAGCGGTCTTCCCGCCTCTTGCCGCCATTCGCTCATCAGCTTGCGCCCTTGACGTCCGCCGACGTCTCGCCGGAGACAAGGGCCGCCCCCCCCGCGACTCCTCCGCCAGCTCCGGTTCGCGCTCCCGGCCCGACCGGAAAGCGAAGGGCGCCCGCACCAGGGGCAGAAGCGGCCGCCTTGCGCCGCCCCTCGGCTCCCGCGTCCGGGGGCGGTGGTTAGAGAAAGGCCGGCGTCGGCCCTCACAGCAGCAGGTTGGGGTGCGACAGCAGCTCGTGGGCGGTGAGCGGCTGGGCGTCCTGGCCCACGCGCCGCACCACGGGCAGCCCCGAGGGGGGCCGCCGGGGCCCCCCCCCCCAGCGCGCGGGGGGGCTTCCCCGCCAGGCCCTCCTCGGCACGCAGCAGCTGCTGCCGCATGACCGACTCGAACTCGTACTGGCACAGCTCCTCCTCCGGGCGCACCTGGATCGGGGGGGGGGAGGGGGAGACAAAGAGGGTGCGGGTGGGGATGAGGCCGAGCCAAGTCTAGGCCCGGTTCTGTTTGGCAGCGCTCAGGGTGGTTTGGTTGATTGTAGCATGGATGCAAAACACCCCTTTGCTCTCCATAATCTGTTGTCTTCTTCCATAAGTAGAGCCTCGACGGTGCGATCTGCTATAAGACCATGGCGCTACAGCAAGACTAACGTCCTTGACGCACACAAACATGCGCGTGCCGACGCACGCACACGCACGTTCACACGCGGGTGGCCCTCACCTCCACGGCAGTGTCTGCCAAGCGGGCCTCCTGCTCATCGATGTCCGGCACGAGCTGCAGGGGCCCCGCCAGCGACGACATGGACTGCCTGGCACGGGGGCGGCACGCGCAGAGACAGAGACACGCACGGATGAGCGCCAAGGCCAACGGAACCGCCACCACCAACAGAGTTGTTGGTGATGGCGTCGTGTTGTCGTTGGTTTCCATGGCGATGGCGACGGTGTTGGTGGTAACGCCGTTGGTGTTGGTGTTGTTGTTGATGTCAGTGGCGATGGTGTTGGTCGCAATGTTGGTGGTAATGGTGGTGGTGGTGATGGCGGTGGTGTCGCTGGCGGTGGTGTCGCTGGCGGTGGTGTTGGTGGAGCTGGTGGTGGTGCTGGTGGTGTTGGTGGTGCTGGTGGTGTTGGTGGTGACGGTGGTGGTCTGCGTGGTGCAAGCGGGGGGCGGCACCAGGCGAAGATGATGGAGTGGAGCGAGTCCAGGACGTCTCGCGCGCTCAGCCTCCGCTGGGGGTCAAGCACCAGCAGCTTCTTGATGAGCGACACCGTGTTTTCCGAAACACCGTTGCAGCTGCACACCGCCGCACAGCACCGCACACAGTACGGCGTCACTATCGCACACCCCGCATGTGTGGCAGCACTCCAGGTAACACCCGGTCCACAAAGCAGAGGGGCAGCACTTTCCCACCCATCCTGCTGTTCATTGCATGACGATCAAACCCATGTTGTTCATTCTCAGAGATGGAATTACTGTCTCTGCGTGAATCTATGGGTGGTAATGCGTGAATCTATGGGTCTCTCTATGCGAGTCGTGGGTGGGTGTGGAGACACTCGCTTGGGAATTATGTACTTGGGGTGGTGTTCCAGGCTAGGATGCCATTCACTCAGGGATGGTGTACTTGGGGTAGTCTGCCAGGCTAGGATGGCACTCACTCAGGGATGGTGTACTTGGGGCAGTCTGCCAGGCTAGGATGCCATTCACTCAGGGATGGTGTACTTGGGGCAGTCTGCCAGGCTAGGATGCCATTCACTCAGGGATGGTGTACTTGTGTCAGTCTGCCAGGCTAGGATGCCATTCACTCAGGGATGGTGTACTTGGGGTAATCTGCCAGGATAGGATGGCACTCACTCAGGGATGGTGTACTTGGGGCAGTTTGCCAGGATAGGATGGCACTCACTCAGGGATGGTGTACTTGGGGTAGTCTGCCAGGCTAGGATGGCACTCACTCAGGGATGGTGTTCCAGGATAGGATGGCACTCACTCAGGAATGGTGTACTCGGCAGCCTTGATCTTGCGGAAGAGCTCCTGTGGAACGGAGTCGTAGAAGGGGAACTGGCCGTAGAGCATCGTGAAGAGTACCACGCCGAGTGCCCACATGTCGCTCGGCTTGCCCAGGTACGGCCGACCTGCACGCGAGGGGCACAGATCCGGCCCACGCTGCAACGGCGGAGTCTCGCGTCCGGTGTGCAGCACCCGTTTCCCACCCTCGCTGCTGCGACGCAGAGGAATTCTGTGTGACGCGGCACTCACGGATTTACTCCGTTGGCTCGCTCGCTCACCGGTGGTCAGTCGCCTCCTGGTCTATCGCTGCTACTACCATGGTTACTGTTCCCATTAACTTCTGTGTTCAAGCACCACCACAACACACGTAACCACTCAGCACACTGTGTTAGAACACCACAACACATCCACCCACTGCTCTTTCTGTTCCCTCCCTCGCACCGCTTCACTCTGGAATTCCCTCCTCCCATCGTCGCCTCGTTCCATCCCGCCTTAAAACAACCTTGCTCAATTCAAGAACACGCATTAACACTGTTATCGATTACAACTTTGATACGAGTGCTGTTTGTTGCGGGTCCCCTGATATTTTGGGCCTTTGGGGTCATGCTCAGCAACTGTGTAAAATAGAACGGTGCAACAAACACGGGCCGGGCTTGCAACCACACGCAGCAAAAAAAATCAAACTCATTATCTGGCGATGCTGCTGCTGCTGCTGCTGGGTTGGCAGTGGTGAACAAGCAGAGTCAACGACAACAGTTCAACGCGTTCGTCACGAGCACCGTGTGTGGCCTTCAAAGGACATTTCAAGCAATGGCCCCCGAGGGACCATTATGTATTCTTCACTTCAAGGCCACACAATGTTACCGTTGAGTTGTTTTTGCTACAAAAGGCGAAGATCGCCCCCCCCCCCCCACTGCTCCCCCCGCCGTGGGGACTAAACAGAGCTCGGGTCGCGGGGCTAACAACTACACCGGTGATTTCCACACCCACACATTCACCGACGCACACAATGCCGATTCACGCACTCACCATCAGAACACACACACATTCCACACACTGCAGATGCATACGCTTGCGTACACCACAGACTTACACAAATGCACACACATAACTGATTTGTGTGTTTAGTTTGTTATCCTTCCCCCGCACCTCCGATTCGCACGGTTGGCATTGTACGGTACGACAAAAATACAACCATCGTGTAAACTTGGGGCAAGTACAGTTAGCGAGCACCTAGGAAGGCCGGCCCGGCACACGAGGTGGTGGGAAGCCATCACCGAGCCCGACCGCCTTCGTCTCAGCAGTGGTGCTCATTTGCAGTTGAATGGAACTAAAGGTGGCGAAAAGTGCAGTCAGAACCACTGCGAGAAATTTCAAAAGCTCTTCCGGCCCTATATTTGGATGTTTGGCAAATTCCATCAACAAGTGTTTCATATTCTTTGGTTCTTTCGGTAAAGTCACGCAGATAGAAAATTATAAAATAAAATAAAATTCAATAAAAAACAAAAGTGGATGCCTGGATGGCGTCCGTCTCAAATATTTTCTTATTTCATTTTATTATTTTCTATCTACGTGACTTTACCAAAAGAACCAAAGACTATGAATTCCTGCAGTCACGAGAGTTTTAACTCAAATTGTAAGTGTTTGATACTAAAACCCGAGTACCCGGAGAATAGCCCAATGTGCGAGAAGGGTGGTGGTGGTGGGGGGGGGTATCGCTTAATCCCTGCACAGATGGAGACAGTGCTGAACTAAGCTCGTGCGGGGCCTGTAGCATATGTCATTAAGGGGCCCTAAATGAATAAATTAAAAGTAAATATTCAGACACAAATTTTTACCTTGCATCGTAAAGTAATTGTATTGTTTCACTTGCTATACAGCCAGATAATACGACAAATCGCTAACCTTAAACGCCCAGTCGTTCATAAAAGTTGAAAGCGGTATAGTACTATAGTGATAGAGCAAGTGCAGAATGACTGAACCGCAATTGATAGCTTGAAAGCATTTAGCGCGGGGCCCTTGAAAGTGCGGGGCACGTAGCGTGTGTAGCTACTTTTTCTACTAGGATAATCCGGCACAGGATGGAGATCAATCCACTTGCTGTACTGCCACACCCGGCCACCGGTGTGACCAAACAACGAGACGGCGGTGGAAGGGGCGGGGGGGGGGGGGAGCTCAGCACGCACCGCTCAGCACGTCGGGGCTGATGTAGGCCGGGCTGCCCCTCTGGTCCTTCAGCAGGTCGCCTTCGCTCACCAGGTGCTTGCCCAGGCAGAAGTTGGTGATGGTGATGCGGTGAGTGCTGGACACATGAACAAAGGCAAAGAACCCCCCTCCCCATGTAGCCTTAACAAGCTGTTGGGGCAAGTGCTGCTAGCGAGTAGCACCTATGAAGGCCGGCACGCCACACTGGGGTGTGGGTGGCCAGCACCACGCCCGCCGCCTTTGTCTCCCGAGTGGAGATGTATACACATCGCACGAGGTACTCAATTGAGGCCGAGTCGACCTAGGCGAGGCCCAAGAGTGGTTCCAATATTGGTCACTGGTGTTTGGTGGCCGCAAGCAAGAATCGAACTAGGGTAGCCAGGTTCGAAGTGCAGCGCGATAGCCGGTACACTATTTCTCCCCACAGGCACAGACACGAGAGCGTCATCATCCCGGGGAGCACGCCACCCTTCGGAACCAAACCAGAACGTCGGCCGCACGACATGCGAGGCACGTTGGGAGGACCGATCAGACGGTGGTCGCTCGATCGCTGCCTGCGCTGCCGAGTACGGACTTCACTTTGGCGAATCGGCGCTTCTGTACGCGGCGGGGCGGCAGGACGAGTGCGTGACTGCGGGACCCACCGCTTGTTCAGCACCATGTTGCCGAGCTTCAGGTCCCTGTGCACGATGTTTTTCTGCGGAGTGGAGAAGACGCTGCAATGAGCGATCGCGACGTCGCAACGGCGGCCAGCACGCAGCGCTCTCTTAATGCTGTAGTGGCGTCAAAGAGGGGGGCTAAATGATTCTCCGGGGGGGCGCTTTAAGAGCTGCATCCAGCGGAGGTCCTTCTGACAGCAGTATGGTGAGCATGTAATTGCAAGGCTGTGCCTTTAATCGCACGTGGACATGTATACTGTGGAAGTACAGTTGATCATCGATTATCTGGCGCGCGATTATCCGGCTTCCAACATTATCTGGCGGTCTTTGGCCGATCCGGTGAAACTGGCAAACCCGCTTCAAAGGCTGTACCAGTCCGGCGATCGGCACCATGTGCGTGACAAAAAAAGTAGCTAGGCTTGATTTCAGTGTGAAATATTATATTCAGTATATTATGCACTATATACAACTTAAACATTGAAAATACTGCACGTGTATATGAGTGGTCGAGCCAGTGAGTGAGCGAACTAAGTAGCAAGTGAGCAATTGAGCGAGCGAATGGGTAACCGATTTAGCGAGCGACTGAGCTAGCGGGCTTTTGATTGAGCGAGCTAGCGATTGAGCGAGCAGGGCAACGAATTGAGTGCTCGGGCGAGTTGTCGATCGAGCGGGCGAGCATGCGAGCGGGCACGCCGGCAACTCAACCGCGTGGAGGCTCTCGACGACGCGGACGACGTCGGCAAAGATGACGATGGTCTCCTTCTCGGAGAGGCGCTTCTCGCGGATCACGTAGTGCTGCAGGTTCATGAGGTCGGCCGTGCGCTCGCTGAAGTCGTGCGTGCACAGGCAGTCCAGCACCAGCACGATGCGACGCCGCGCCGCGCTGCCACTGCCGCCACCGGCACCACCACGCCGGACCTCTTCAACCGCCTCCACCGCTCGGTCCTGTAACACAAGACAAAGGTCCCCTGTATAGACTAAACAGAGTTTTGGGACAAGTACTGTCAGCAAGTACCTATGAAGGCCGGCAAGGCAAACGAGGGGGCGGGTGGCCAGCACCGGGGCGGATGGTCAGCACCATGGACAGCTTCCTTTGTGGAAATGCTTTTACACACTTCACCAGGTGCTCATTTGAGGCTGAGTTGACCTAGGGGAGACCCAGGACTGGTTCAGATAATTGTCACTGGTGTTTGCCGTGAGAGGGAATTGAAATTGGGTCGCCGAGTTCATAGCGCAGCGCGCTAACCTGTGACTCACACGCGTGGTCCTAGTTTACCAATTTGTACAATTGTTTGATTTGCACAATTGTTTGAAAATGACTAGCGGTTGCGATAATGGTGGTGGTCATGGTAGTAGCGTGGTGGTGGTGGTGATAACGGTGGTGGTGGTGGTGGTGGTGGTGATAACGATGGTAGTGGTGATGTCACTTTGGTGGCGGTGGTAGTGGAATGGTAGCAGTGGCGTGGTGGTGGAGATGTTGGTGGTAATGGTCATGATAGTGGGGTGGTGGTCATGATGGTGTTGGCAATGCCGCTGCGGTGGCGGTGGCATGGTGGCAGTGGCGTGGTAGTAAAGGTGGTGGTGGTGGCTCTGCAATGGTGGCGGTAGTGTATCCGTTGCTACCTGGAAGAGGCCGTGGTGGTGCACGACCCCATCCTGCGCATGCAGCAGAGATAGCAGGGAGTATTCGGTGTGCAGCAGCATCTTCCCCTGCCGCTCCTCTTGGCTCTCCTGCACGCACTCCCCATCATCCCTGAGCGTCAGGATCTGGGGCCCGACCGCACACAAAACCACACAGCACAGTGTAATGGGGACAGGTGCAGCATGGGGCATGTGCAGCCAGGCATGTATAGCTGGGACATGTGTAGCATTGTTGTTTTTACAAGGGTGCAGAAGCAGTAGTGACAGGG
Organism: Entosphenus tridentatus; assembly: GCA_014621495.2. Lineage (NCBI taxonomy): Eukaryota > Metazoa > Chordata > Hyperoartia > Petromyzontiformes > Petromyzontidae > Entosphenus > Entosphenus tridentatus. The sequence goes on along the minus strand of JAAXLI020003599.1, from coordinate 1,196 downwards.
TGTAGTAGCATTGGTGGTCATAGGGTGTGTTAAATGAAAGTGTAATTAAGTTGTTAGGATGTGGTCATGTTGTCCGGTTGTAGTAGTAATAAGGTGCAGCAGTGTTTAGAGAGTTGCGTTGATGATGGTGCTGGCTTGATATCCACGTAGACTCGCATCCACAGCGAGTGACCACGAAGACACACGAGCCCGGTGCATCCGGTGTTCACCTTGAGCTGGTAGAAGTCATCCGTTCCCTCCTTCCTCGCCAGACACTGCACGATGCTGGGGACGGGGGAACTACCCAGACGGGGACCTAGCCCGGGAGAAAGAATCAGTTTCACGCTAAAATGCAGAAACAGCCGACAGCTCTGATATTGGAACCTCTGAGATGCTGGGCTCATTTTCGGGTGATTAAGATGTGGTTCTCAAGTGTGGTGAGAGAGTAGATGGCCTCAGCCCCGACACCAATGACTGCACAAAAATGAATGGACACGGCTAACACGAGTGGCGAGTTTCACCTGAGCCGATTCTGGGCCCCCTGCCTTCACAAACGTGCACTGAGCAGAGGTATAAGTATGGCCAACAACTTCCATGACTGCCAAGGCGTGGTTGAAGCCTTCATTCACCAGCAGATTGACAAACCTTTCGGAATTGAACTAGAATTAAAAAAGTGAAGACAAAAACATAAGAAGACATCAAAGTGGCAGTAGAATAATGAGGGCGGCAGAGAGGGAAGGAGGGCTTAGTTTTATGTTTGGATGATTTGTTTACCTTCCTTATATTTTGCACTCCTATCGTGTTTTTGCATTGTTTGTTGTTGTAACGTTCTTACCCGCCCTGACTGGGCATCTGTGAAAAAGAGCTTTATAGCTTATCGGATTCCTCCTGTATAAATATGATTCTGAGGGAAGGGAGGCAAGGAGTGAACGTACCCAGGAGGTAGGGCCCAGCGCGTTTGGCGTTGTACAGCTCTGAGCCTCCGCGCAGCTGCTTGGCACGTGACGGCCCACACAGTGAGTTGAAGCCTCCATCCGAGGACGCTTCGCTCGGAGCCGGGCGCTTGGTCCTGTGCGTGGGAAGCGTAATGGGAAAAACTGGGACTGTGAGACACCGTATGGTAGTGGGGCTTAACCTTTACTGCAGGAGCCTTGCACCCCTTTGGTTCTCAATCGTAAAAAAAAAAAGTTAATAGGGGGCCGTCCATAATTGACGTC
>JAAXLI020003595.1:0-10553 GCA_014621495.2 Entosphenus tridentatus | reverse complement strand
ATTACTTTATTATTTCCCTTCTACGTGACTTTACCGAAAGAACCAAGAAGATTAATCCCTGCAGTCACGAAAGCTTTAAATCGAAAAATAAACTATTCCTGATCTTGGTTTTATTTTACTGGGTAAGGCTCACTGACCTACGTAGCTCTTTTTCAGGAAGCGACCTGGCGACAAATATTAGCTCAACGAAGTGGCTTGTCGCGTGGAAATGTACTGCAGCCAAATACTTTAAACGCACGTTGATTCTGAATATAGAGTGAAAAACCGGAGGACCCAGAGAAAAATCCACATGACCACGGGGAGAACATGCAAACTCCAATTATACAGGCATCGGTGTCGGGATCGAATCCGCGACCTCCTGTATACCAGGCGAGGAAGTTAACATCTCACCACTGTGGCGCCCCATTTGCCGTGATGACAAGAGCGTTGTCAGCAGATGGCAGTGCGGCAAAATTTATTGTTGTACTGTACTATGCTCAAACATCTATGCTTCCCAAGGGGTCTATTGACTAATTTAAAACTGCCCTATACTGTAAGCATAGTCTTTTACTAATGGACGATACCTTCATAGGCACCCCTTTAAAGGCATGCACATGTCTGATACATTAGAGGGTGATAACACAAAATGTAATGTAAATTAATTAACTGCCATGGCAGGGGTGTATAATCAAAGTTAGTCCACGGTTGTCCATCACAGCATCAGTGCTGCCTGTGAGTCAGTCAATATTTACTTAAATGCACTTTGACAGTGACCCAAGACGAGAGGAGTGCAATTCACTTCTTCAGGAAATGCTGACGGCTTTTTTGTTGTTGTTGCACAGGCTGTGTGTGCGCTTTAAATAAAACAAATTGTCACGTGTTTCTCGAAACTCACGGTTTTGTAACCCTGCACTGTTGTTCTCTTTCGGTGGGTTTTTTTTCTTCGTCACTGAGAGATTTCATGAGCGATGCGAGTTACAGGACGTCTGGGCCACCTTTTTCAGGCAGTACTGACAGGACACGACCTTATTCCGTGTAGAGAGAGAGAGAGAGCTCTTTAGCCAAGATTGAGACATTTGAGAAATCGGAGACAACGTTAGCAAATAGCCTATGAACTTCTTGTATCAACAATTAGGTTACTGTGCCTTAAATAGCCCAGGAGTCGGACACGAAGCCGAGCTCTGGACTGATTCGTACCGAGTAAGTGCGTGAAACTGGACATCTGTCATGGGTCGAATCTGCATAGAATTCGTAATGTTGAATGGCAAGGCCATTTATCTACCACTGAGCTCAAACACAAATCAAAGTGGACACCACTTAGTGCAATAATCCGAATAGAATTCTTCCTTTGGGCTCGTCATGTCCTAAGAATGCCAGGCAGTGGAATTCTAGGCGTCAGATTAGTCCACAAACCAGAAGGGAAACGAAATCTATGGAGAACACCATGCAAAATGGAACACTTTAACTAATGGGTTTATTAAATTATGACCGCATCTGATCACTTGGTGATACAATAATGTATTTTGTCAAAACGACTGTCGATACAGGACCGTTCATAGGACAATCCATAAAACTAGGTTTCTGTTTCATTGATGTTTTACAGATAATTTCTTACATTTATAAATGTAATAACAAAACAAAGTTTGAGGGCGCTGCGTTTGCAGCACGCTGGCCTGTTTCTCTGATGAGAAGACTGGTTCTTCTGTGCCAGACATCCCCCTCATCAAATTCTTCAAACACAGAGGGGACATGCCCTGTACCAGCTAAAAATATATATTTACGTGTAAGCCCAGAACATGCTGTGCCCAGGAAAATTACCCTTAAGGGCAGGCGCATCGGTGCGTTTCCCTCTTTCCCCCGTTTGTTTACCAAATTATCATAATTTCCTAATTGAGGGACAAGCTCCATTAGCCATGCAAACCAGTCAGCTTGCACAGATAGACCCTTGAATCTGGAGCACGTTATAAACACACGTTTTGTGACACACGTGTTTTAATTACCTTCTTGACCTGTCTTAATTTTCTTCAAATTTTGTGGGGTTTTTTCTTTCTCCAGGACCCTTCCAGTCCTGTGTAAAGGAATGCATTCAGTCAGGCTTGAATATCTTCCGTGTGATTTGTAACCCCCACTCCTAACTCTTTCTCGAAGCATCTTCTCTGGAACACGCAGTCCTGAATTCTAGACACACAGACTCCTTTGCACTGGCATTATCTGGTCCACACATCAATCACGTGTAGGCATTATCCTTTTGTTATTCTTCCTCTGGACCCCATGGTTCAACAGGCAGTTGAGATTTCATAGATTATGGTTGATGGGAGCCTGGAGGGGGAATAGCTTTTACAATGCCTTGATCAGCCCTCAGGCTATTGACTGAAAGTCACAGGGAAGGCCTAAAGCTGTGCAGCTGTCAGTCTCATAGTGAGCACAGCATGTACATCTGAGGTACAAAAATCCACGATGTATCATCGGAAGCAGAATATCTCAGAATACTGGAAGAAGGAGGGTGGGGAGTTAGATGTAACTCACAAAAAAAAACTTTTAACGTCCCATAAAAACTTGCATATTTGTTCGGACAGCTACCTTGCAAAAGTGGACAATTGTGGGACATCCAGGACCTTTGGTAACCCTAGGAGCATCATTAATCTGGAATACTGGATAATTCGGATCTGGAGACCTGTACCGAACCCAGCTTCTGTCGCTGTTCGTGAACTCATCACTCGCTCACTTGGTGTGTGTCGCCCTCGCTCTGCCCCATTGCAGAAATTCAGAGAGGAGCTTCAAGTGAAAGAGGTAGAGATCATCTCCGCGATGGACACGGCGGAAATGATCCCGTCGGAGGAACAAGTGAACGATGGTAAAAAAAAAAAAGGAGTTGTTGTAACAATAGGAATTTGGCATGATTCTTTTTAGGAGGGCATGCACAAACTCAGGGAAGGGCATGTCACACAGTGAATGTCAAGCGAACATTAAACAAATGTTGAAGGTTAAACGGAATGAGTGATGATATGATCTGCTTTTGTCTATTTTGTGTTGCTGGCTGCCTGACATGTTGGGCCCTTCGGCCTGTGCTCAGCATCTGTGGTTTTTAAAATGAAAGAAAATGCAGTCTACGCTAGCTCCCAAGCCGCTGTGTATGATATGTATGAGCCCCAACCGCTTGACAAGACCCCGCACTGACCAACTTGATGCAGTGTGATCAAACAAACTGTCATGACTTGGGAGGCCTTAATCCAGCAGTGGATTGACTGTAAATAAAAATTAATTCCGGTAATTTCAATCTGTAATTGAAAAATCAGCTCTAGCTCACACTCCCTATGTTTATGATGAAGGTATGTACCTTCATCATAAACATAGGGGCTGGTGAACTTCAGTCTAAGTAACGCTTCTAAGTCTTGACAAAGCCTTGGGAAATTGCCGTTCCAAATTTATCAAATTGTATTTTCCCTCTGGGCGTCGTACAATTTGGAATGCAATTAACAGATCGTGTTGACTCTGCTGATTTAAAACAAAATGGAAAAAAAATCCATCAGTTTCAAGACAGTCCCGCATCGATTCATATTTGATTTATTTTTATTTCTCTACACTAGTTTGTTGTGTGTGCACTTTTATTTATTTCTCCATTATATCAATGCATTTCTGTGCGTTTACATTTGATTGCTTTTTTTCGTATCCTCGTAGTTTTTTTATATTTCGACCTTTTGGATTCATTTCACACGCAGTTGTCAAGCCGTCGGAATAGCGCACAAAGGAATGTGTGTGTCTGTGCGTGTGTGCCCTCGCGCTCCCTGCCAAAGTTAATTTTCTTTTGTTACATTTCGACCCGTTTGGGCCCCATTTCGCATCTGTCATCTCTCCAGTGTCCCTTCTCGGCCCATCAAGCCGTAAAAAAATAAATCAACAAAACAAACACAGCAACAACCGGCCGCCGCTAGACAGCGCTTTGGGTAATCGTGAAAAAATCACCAAGACAAAAAGCCCTGATGTTTGTCATCACACACACACACTGACTGTGGTAATACCAAGCCCTGCGTGTACTTCACAGCGGGAATGCTCTTGCTAGGCAGCGGCGGTCGTGTTGTACACTCTGAAATTAAACGGCGGCCTCCTTGAGCTGTGGTGCGTGCGGGATTAGCCATTGGATCGGTGGTCCACAGGTGCCAGTGTAACAGGCCGTAGTATACCCCCAGGCCGTAGTATACCCGGGGTTAAAACGGCCTAGGCTAGATTATACCCGGGTATATTATGGCCTAGGCCAATTTATACTCTGGGGTATATTATGGCCTAGGCCAAATTATACCCCTCTAGGCCAAATCATACCCCCATGATAGTAATAGTGTTGAGCGATATAAACATGAATTACAAAATTTTTCCAACATTTTATTTAAAACTGTAAACACGTAAACTTTGATTGCTTCAACCAGAAAAACTTCAATAATAATAACCCTATCCCTAACCCTATCCCTAACCCTAAAAATGCTTCAATTGATCAAATTGAGATTCTTACTTCCATTTATACGCTTTTAGATATCGATTGAAGTTCGTTTGAACTTTCACATGGGGCATCTTCTGGCCTGGAGGGGTATGGTCTGGCCCAGTCTAGTTTAAACCCCCGGGGGGTCTAGTTTAGCCGAGGACACTTTATCCCCCCCTGGGTATACTCTGGCCTGAGCCAAACTATACCCGGGTTTAATCGGGGCAGGGTTTATTTTAGCCTGTTACACCGGGTTAAATTTCCGCTCGTGTGGGATAAAACCCACCTGGTGGTTGATGTGGGTTAGATTGTGACAGGTCAATTGGCTAGACGCTATCGTCATCATCATCATCACCAACACCATCCTCAGCGACGCCATCATCCTCAACATCATCACCACATTCCTCCAATTGATCGTCGTTACTGCCGTCATCATCATCATCATGAACACCATCGTCATATTCATCCTCCTCAGCATCAATAACCTCGTGTCATAATATCGTTGTCATCGTCATAATTCTATTCATCATCTTCTTCCTCATTGTTACAACCCACAACCATCATCATCGTCATCGTAATCACCACCTTCATCATCGCCAGCATCATCATCATGATCACCATCAATACCATCATCACCATCCTGCTCACGCACATTTGACAGTGCACATAATGCTGAAATACACAATGAAATGTGATGGATGGAAATAAGCGTAACTCCATCAGCCATTGATCTATACATCAAAACTGAGTGTTTTCCTCCCGCCTGTCACATTGATATCATCGTTCACCGCCTCACTCAGGGCTATGTTACAGGAACTATAATATACGGCAGATCAGAGCACGTGGATTCGCAATCATAGTTCAAATCCTGGTCGGGCATTAATTCTACACATCATCCTTCCAGGGCCAATAAAATAGCGTACCATTGCATGAGACATCAACGGTTGCTTTCATTTGTCAAATATATGGTCTCGCTCCCCGTAATAAGAATGTGGAATTTCCACTCGTGTCTCGGAGATATTAACAGTAGTTTGCGCACCTCCTCGTCCTTGTTCGATCGAATATTCCATGTTATTTACTTCACGATTTATAAAGGAGTGGTGGGACAGTGGTTAGCAAACTGCACTTTGAACTCAGCGACGTAGGTTTAAATCCCAGCCGCATCTACCATCAGTGACACGTGACGTCCGAAGCAGTCCTGGGCCGCCCCCTCCCCTCACTCCACAATCCGCAGTGACCAATGTGGTGAAGTATGGTCAAACTAAATCTCTTGGCCAACACGTCGTGAGGAGGCCATTTGTAAATCCATCAGTCAGTGAGTTTACAAATGGCCCCTATTACGTCTTCGATTATCTCATTAGACGGCTGTGAGTGTGTGCTGTGACCGCAGGACTATGTGATGGGCAGCAGAGGATGTGGCACAAAAATATGTCGTTGTATGTTCCCACGCTCCCCAACCTGCAATGACCAGCGTGGGGAGGCCCTCATCCAGCAGTGGTTCGACAAGGGTCGTACATTTCACGTAATAATAATATTGTACTTATTTCATAATGGTAATTTACTTTTTTAGTAGCTCTGTGATGTCATCGTTCGAGACAGTGTGGTTCACCGCTTAACTGTAAAATGTCTGAATAGACTCGTTTTCATCATGAACCCGATGCAGATGGCACGATCGGAACAAACATTGGAGGGTGGGCGGTGTGGGCTAGAGACGAGTGGTCGGTAGCTCCAGTTGAGGCAGCCAGTTGGCTCCACGTGTAATCTTGCAGCAGTGGATTGACAACGGGACTGCATATGCGCGGCGTGCGTGTCCCTGCAGCGGGCGACGTAACAAGCAGCAGCAGCAGCAGGCCGGCGGTCTGGAGCGAGCGCCTGGAAAAGGTCACGGCGGCGGCGGAGCAGCGAGCGAGCCGCCTCTCCTGGGCCCTCGCTCGCCTCGGGGTGCTTCAGGCCTCGCTGGACGACCTGCACGGCCGGCTGGGCCATCGGGCAGCTGACGGGACGCCCGGGAATCCGGAGGGCCAAGCGGGGGGGCCTTGCGGCGACCCCGATGGCGACCAGGAGGTGCGGTGACACCGACGGACGGGGCGCCTAAGCTGCCGCGTGGAATCCCGCGGAGTTAATACGACGTAGCCGCTTTGCTTGTGTGTGTATGTTATGTGTGTGTGTCTAACAGGAGTGTGTGTCTGTGTGTGTATGTTGTGGGGAGCGGTGGTGTAGCGGTTAGCGCTACGCCGTGCTACGAACACGACGAGCCGAGTTCGATTCCCGCTCAAGGCCAACACCGGGGACGATTATCTGAACCGGTTCTGGGCCTTCTCTACGGCGACTCGGCCTCAAACGAGTACCTGGTGTGGTGTGTAAGCATCGCCACTGGGGAGATAAAAGCCTTGTGCTGGCCACCCACCCCTTGGTGTGCCGTGCCAACCTTCATCGGTGCTCACTAACAGCACTTGCCCCAACAGTCTGTTCAGGCTATACGGGGGATCTTTGTTTTGTATATATGTTGAACTTCTTTTGCATCGAACGTAGCCAAACCGTGCTAATCGGAGCCCTCCACGCTTTCACAGCGGGGGGAGGCTTGGTCCAGAAGTATGTTTGGCGTACGATGAAAACAAACGTCACCATTGTCACCGCCTGATTGGGCCCACTACGTGTTTGTCACGCACGGGCGCAAAGTGGCGCTGACATTTAATCGCTGCCAAAACTGGCGGCGCCACACGCCAAGAGGTGTCGCTCGCGCGCGTTGGAGAAATGATGGAGACGTCGCGGGGAGAAGCCGCGCAAGTCCCCCTACTCTCTGCGTAGCGATTGCACGAGTTAAGAAATGACACGTTTCAGCATTTTTTGTTGTTGTCATCATCGTCGTTCTTTTCTTCGTCCTGCAACAAAACAGAAAATCATTTCTGGCAGAATGACTAAAGTGCGCTGCTAGTTAGAATTACATGTTTCGCAGCGTGGAAAGTGACACACCAAACCCCCCCCCCCCCCTCAATTATAATTACAATTCTGACCTATGGAGAGCCACATGGGTGCTGCCAGAGTGGTGTAACGACGAGCAGACTGGAATTGCAGTTCGGATGTTGAAACTGTGGGGGGTAAGTTTCTGAAAGCCGCCCACCTGTTTCAATTGCAAGCCAGCAGTGCAAATGGATTCACCGCAGTGAGTCAGTCGGCGTGCTCGCGTGACGTGGGGTCAAGCGCGCGGGTAGCTCGTCATTTTTTTTCTGCAATATTTTGCTGTCTTTTCTTGGATTTTCTGTTTGCACTTAGTCACATATTCACTTTAAGATGTTTTTTGTTCGTGTTTTAGTTTTTTGTTTGTTGCGGTTGCACCCGATTCAAGAGCCGAATGGCTCACAGGGCTATACCTCATAAATGAACTTGAACTTGAAGCCTCTTCAATAAGGCACCAGTGTGAGGGCCACCACACACTGCCTGCAAAGGTTGTTTTCAAATTTTTGTATTGTCAGGGGCCAAACGAAAGGCTACCAGGGGCCGCTCGTGGCCCGGTGGCCTTGCAGTTAAGAACACCGGGATAGATGGAGCTCTCTGGCGCTCCCTCGAGTGCACGGGTGAGGAACCTTTTGTCTGCCAGGGGCCATTTGGTTATTTATAACATCATTCGCGGGCCATACAAAATTATCAATAAAAAAATTAGGCTTTTAGATTTGGTCAAACATTTAATTAACTCACCCCTAATGCGATGGCTGGAACTGCATCTCTTTGGTGAGGCGTGTGACGTTAGCTGGTATTGATGATGTTGCTACTCGCAACTGCTTTTCCAGGTTTGCTCCTAGATTTATTGAATTTCGAGTCCCGTCTGCGGTTGCCTTGGCAGGGCCAGACAAAATGATTTCGTGGGCCTTATACGGACGTTCCCCACCCCTGCTCTAGTGGAAGGCCCTGATTGCCAGCGGTGTCACAAACAATCGGTGGCATTGCTGGAGCCTTACCCCCTTACCCTTGAGAGTGCGCGCGAGCACACGCTCTCGCGTGGTGACAACGGCGAGCTGAAATCGTGACTCCTCCGGTCGCTTCGGGAAGCGGGACACCGCCACCGCTCTCGGCGGGGACGTTAAAGGCCACGGGGCCCATCTGTCTGAGAGCAGACGCGGGGTGGCAAGTGTCACTCGTTGTATGCAAAGGCCATTGTTTGTTTGTTGTTGTTGTTGTTACCGCCAAAGTAAAAATTTGACGAGAAAATAACACCCTTGGCGTCTGCGCCCTTGGCAGCGGTGAGAGAGAAGCCATCATCGTAAACACGCCGTGCACAGCTTAAATTAACGACCCTGCACGGATATTCATCGGAGGCGTTAAACAAAACAAAAAACTTCAAAGCGGCCATGGTCGCGTGAGCGAGAGACTGAAGAGGACTCCTGAGGCTCCCGTTAAACAGGGCATTTAATTGAATTCAAAAGGTAGAGATGCAAGCCTGCATTCGTTTGCTCAGGACACTACTGGTGGAAGGGCTTCCACGAGAGGTGGCTCTTAGAGTGGCGTACTCTTCCACGCAGGCCATAGAAATGTTTATTTACACACCTCCAAGTTGCGTGGTTGGCGATGTTACGGTGCGAAAGAAGTTCAACATTTTGGAAGTTGATAATTGGTTTTTTACCCTTCTATCTGGCAACAAAACTGACACCTTTTTTTAATATCATATTTTTACTGGCAAATGAGGTTCCAATGGTGTAAAAGATTTTGGAAGTTGTTGGAGTCCCCACATTTTACCAACACCATACGTGACCTGCCAATCGACTCACCGGGGCATCCACGTTTTTACTTCCCAGAGGACAAGGAGGGATTTTAGAAACTTGCTCTATTGTTGCAACTACCACGCCTGGAGAAGAAGGCGAACCGGCAGTGTCTGGATTAACAAGTCCAGTGAGCTCACGATAACACCACGGCCGTATCCCTACACACTGTACTCGGCTTAGGTGAACGACCATGCACACTTAAATGAGCGGCATTGAAAGGTGACTTCAAAAGCTGCCGTGTATATTTTCGTGAGAGAGACGTTACGTGGCACCGTTTGAGTCTTCCCTTTCGAAGGGTCGTTTAGTCGAATTCACCGACGCAGAAACTCCAGCGTGTGCGTACGGGGATTGCACCACGTGTTCGCAGTACGATGTCCCAAATTTTTTGGCATGACGATGTCGGCCTCCCGAAGAAGCACGCGGAGCGAAACGTCGGACACCGTGCCAAACGGCACGCAGTACCGACCCGAAAACACCTTGGCCAGCAACAGCCGCGAAAAACCTGACGCGGTCCAATTAACCAGCAATGAGAATTAATCGTCGTTGCGTTTCTCTGTAATTGAACTTCACGCGTCGCTCGCTGCCGCCCGGGCCCCCCTCCAGAGCATCGAGGAGGAGTCGTCGTCGAGGCCACTGGCCGAGGAGCTGAGGTCGGTGGAGGAGGCGGCGGGCGAGCTCGCCTCCGCCGGCGTCGTCCTCTCGTCGTCCACCCAGCAGAGGCTGCAGGAGGTGACGTCCACGTGGCGCGAGATGCAGGTGAGCAACATCGGCGGTGGTGCCCGGAGCTGTCGAGTCGCGAAGGCGGCTGCGGCTGCACCGTGTCGCGCCGGAGGGTGGAGACACGCCAGAGGTCGCAAACGGGTTTTGATTCCTTACCCGTACCCGGCCGCACCAGAGTCGCAAACGAGTACCCGTACCCAGCCGGGTACGGGTAGCCGGGTATCGGGTACCCGATTGCGACCTCTGGGATGAAGCCATTTTGCAGGCGCGTGTGGGTTGATTCTAGGAACTTGAATTGTGAGAAGAGACAAGTCGTTGGGAAATGAGTGACAAACGGTGACTCACCAGTGACTCACGGCCTACCAGTACCCGTACCCGGCCGCACCAGGGTCGCAAATGGGTACCCGGCTACCCGTACCCGCCCGGGTACAGGTAGCCGGGTATCGGGTAGGGTAGGGGTATCGGGTACCCGATTGCGACCTCTGAGACATGCTCGGCTGCCCTCAGAATCAGTATTTAAGGTGACTTAAAGCTTTCGCGACTGCAGGAATTGATATTCTTTGGGTCTTTCGGTAAAGTCACGTAGATAGAAATAAAAATATCACGACGTTTCGATCGCAACGCAA